>MU228093.1:2091835-2117403 GCA_018584345.1 Thuja plicata
AACCAACTTATGAATCACCTTGCAAATAACCAAGCATAACCAGATGCAAGATATAACCATACAAACCATGGTTGTAAGCATAACAAGAACCAGTGATACAAGGATTTTCATCCTTCTTCCTTTTATAATAGGAGGGATAACCTAATGATTCATTCTCCAAGGAATCACTAAAATGGACATTGTCATGCTGACATAGGTCCTTAACAAGTTTAGTTTATCTATTCTTAGTAACAAAAATATGTTGATTGAATTGGTTTTGATATTCTGGAATAACTTAGACAAAGATAGATTATCAGACTATTTTCTGAACCAGTGCCTATCCTTTGGGCTACAGAGTCAAATAAGCTAAGATTTCATAGAAACAAAATACAGTAGATTGCCTTACAACCCACATGTAATTAAGATAATTTGCCTTACAAATTACCCTGTCACCTCAAAAATATTGTATCAAATCGTTAAACAAAGTAGTATGCTCCATGAAACTACTCACAAAACTTAGTTTTTTCCTTAAAAGAAACTTTCAAGTAATCAGATAGTTACTTAATAACCAGAATGCTTCAGAATACCTTGTAAACTTAACATAGAAGAGCATACACAAAAATAATAAAGGGACAGCAAGAGAGGAGAGTAAAATTGCACCGTATATTATTTATATGATCCAGCTTTCCATACATGAAAGATAATACAACTCCAAAAGATAGACAGCAATTCAGAACTTCTGAACTCTGTAATATATTATCTCCTTTCTAAAATGTTCCAATATCAAAGACGCTTTAAAAATACAACTCTTTTGCTATATATAGGTTTTTGACCATCTTGGAATCCCTTAAGGATGAAACAAGCTTTGGATGGTCACCAAAAACCTAACCCTAAAGTTACAAGAGAGACAAAAAGAAAGAGAGAGAAGAAGCAGTGAAAGGACTAAGTCAAAAAGATATGAACAGATATTTCTTGTTCTTCTCCCGATCTGGCGACTGCAATCAGATTTGTAGATAGTAGCTGGTAGTATTTATGTTGAGTCTGGATAGTTGTTCTCATCTACTGACCTACATTCTCCTTTTGTAATAACTGTCCTTCTTGTCTTTGAACAGTGTAGTGCCAAGTGTTCACTTTACTCATCATTCAAAATTTCTTCTTCAACTACAGGCTTCTTTTTCTTTGGTGTAGTCATAACTTCCCAAGCCTTTACTTCATCATCTGATGGCCACTTGAAGTCCTCAGTACTCTATACCTACATCTTTTGCCTATCCCATCTAGCATCAGTGATGTTTTTGACATCAAGTAGGAACTTTTTGATATCGGTCTCTGCTTTGAAGGCTTCATCCAATACTTTATTGAATCCCTCTATATCAACATCTGTTCCCAAAAGAAATGCATCTTCACTAGGCATCTTGGTGTCAAAATCACTCTTCCAGGCATCTATAGCCTTTACTTGGTCATCATATCCCCTTAGGGAGGGAACAAACTTATTGAAATAATTTGAAAAGAGGCTCAATTTAACCTCTATCTGGTTCAATTTTCCTTTAAAAAATGAGAGAGCAATATTTACTCTTTTGATCTCATCTCCCACTTCAGTTACTTTCTCAGGAAAATCTGGTCTTATGGACTACAAAGATGACAATTTTTCAAACAAATTTGCCCTAGAAGACCACTTAGTAAAGTAAGGGTTTAGAATGGCAAGGTACCCCATTACCTCAGTATGCAAAGCTGGCAACTTATTGTATGTATTCACTACAACATCAGTTTTGTCTTTTAGAATCTCAATTCTATGTTGGAGTATGCCTTTCAATGCCCTCAAAGCTATTGCATTTCCTTTTTCTTCATCCACCTTTTGTTCCATAGCCTCCTCTGACATAGGCTTATCTTCAATCTGCATTGGTGGTGGTTGTGCAGGTACATACACTACCTCAGGCTTTGCCTCCAATTCTTCTGTCAATGTCTTGATCATCTGATCCCTCTGGTATAGTTGTATGTGGCACATATCCTTATCTTTAGACAATGCACTTGTTTCTTCCAACAAAGTACTATACCTCTCATACAATTGTTTGGTTTTGTCCTCATTCAATTGACCCCAGTGTGTCATAATTTGGGAGATTTTTAAGTCCCTTGTATTTTGTACAGACCACACCATTTGATTACCCACCATATTTTCTTGAATGTTTACTAACTGAGGCTTCTGGTCTTTTGGGCTTAGGCTCCACATTGCAAAAGCCTGAGATTTTGGGCTATACCCAAATCCTTTTATCATTTCTCCTACCTGGACATCACTATCCATTATAAGATTTGGCTGCTTTCTGATTTGGTCTATTATGAAAGAAGATGCTAAATCCCATCCTTCAGCCAATAATATCCCACTTCCTAGCACCATCTTCCTGGCATCCTCGGGCGAGATATCCTCATTCTCCGGATCATAATTCTGTAAGGCCACTAGGGCTTCATTTGTAATTTTTTCTTTCACATCAACTGTTAATTGGGATCTTATTTTCTCTAGTTTATGCCATCTTAGGAAGTCTTTAAACTCCTCTGTTTTTACAAAACTGTCATCATCTAGGAATTTTTTCTAATGAAGCAATCTTTCATCAACACAGGCCCTGAGTGGTATCTCAACTTCATCTTCTGGGTCAGGCCATTGCTTCTTGCCTTCCCTGATTGCTTTTCTTAGGTTATGGTCAGATAACCTAGTGCCAGGTACTAAGGCCTTAGCCTTATACTTTTTCTTGCTTTGTCCTTCCACTGAAGGCTGCCCTAATTCCAATTTTTGCCTCTTTTCAGCAGGCTCCTCTACATCATCTGGCTGTGTAGGAACTGTTAGATCTATAATGTGTCCTTCTGCTCCCTGCAACTATGGAATATCAACCATTTCTTGCTCTGAGGCTTGTTGTGGTGGACGGGACATGGGAGGACGTGCATAATCACTGCCATCACCACTATCATACTCTGATTCTGAGTGTTAAGGTGTTTGAGCACCTTTCTTGTCCAGGACTGTATCCAGTTGCTATACTAGCACATAATAGTTATCTATCATGGTCTTGATTCTATCAAAATATGGGAGGTCAGGGTAAAAACCCCCAAAGGACAACCCATTTCTTTTTATCTGTTTCTCCAGCTTTAGCAACTCATGTATTCTCAGTCTTCTGGTGTGGATGTCATCTTCATCAAAGATGTTCCTTGTTGCATCTTCTTCTATGCATTCAGAGTGAACATTGGTATTAGGGATGGTAGGAGTATGCAATTTCCTAACCCCTGCCATGAAACCCTCTGGATCAATGTATCTATAAGGGGCTACCCCCATTCTATACTTTTCCAACCATTGACCCACTTCATCAATGGAATTCTTACCAATTGTAAAATTGGAAATTTTGAACTGCCTAGGGGTTATAGTCCCCTTTTTGTGCAGTGCAAAGTGCTCATTATCTGTTAGCATTAGCTGCCATATGAATTCTATTGTAGCTACTCTTGCAGGCACATGATATGGTAATAAATGAGGTGGATGAATACACCCATATACCCTGATAATGGTGTAATTCTCGTCCAAGAAGAAATCACTCCAATTGTGATTTCCAGACCAATTATCTGTATAATCACAGGGCCTGAGCAGTTGTATGATCTTCAATGGGACTCTTGTCCTGCTTGTCCCCAAACTCTGTACAATTGGATACACAATCCAATTCTAAAAAGCACAGTAGTCACACTCCCTAGAAGTATAATTCCAAACCCTAACCCAAAACTGGATAGGATTTGGTGCTGTTTGATAGAATCTCTAAGGAGTTAGATTATGAACATCCATGATTACAAAATTGAAGTATAAAAGGAGGTGCATTAGGACTGAATAATGCAAAAATTTAGGCTCCTTCTCCTTTGGATTCTTTAGTCTTTTCTGGGTTGCAACGAAACCCTCATGCATTTCATCAATTACATGTTGTATATAATCATAGCTGGTGCTTGAATGCACCTCTTGCAAGTCTAGTACCATCATTAAGATGCCAGCATTGATTTTCTCAGCATCTCCATCTACCCCTAGCACTCTACATAGGGCATAAGCATTATACTTAATGTAGAAGTGTAGATCCTTATAAGAATATGGATTAGGCTCTTTCATAGGATCTAAGTAATTTATCACTTTGTTTAACATGTGTTTCTTCAATAAGCCTTTAGCAATACCAGGCTTTGAACTATACCTCTTCTCCTGCTTTGTCATGTCAATTTTAGTAGACATGGCGCTAAATAAGCCAAAGGCTTGCATGAATGAGTTCCTATTTAATATTAGAAGGGTAGTGCCATCATCCCTTTTGATGGTCTTTGTCAGGACATCATAGTGATTAGCTAGGTCCAAAAATAGGTCTACATCAAGGAAGACATCAGGAACAAGCAATCTAGCTAAACCACATTTCCAAGGGTTTGATACTGGGATAAGTTTATCAGAATTTTTATAGATGTAATTGAAAAGGGAGAAACCTGTTGTCCCTGGAGTTACAGCATCTCGAATGTCTTTGTATTCATCCAGGAGGACACTTGCATTGGCCTTCTTATTCTGCGTTGAACCAGGAAGAAGACGGAGAAACTCATCAGAGAAACTTGCTTTTCCTTTCTATTCCTCTTCACTGCCTCCACTTGTTGAAGAAACACTCATAGATCCGCTCATGTTTGCAATACTCTAAATCTCTTTTTCCTTAGTAATATTGAAACAAATCTATTTCTGAAATCACCCGACTGTCCTGAGCACAATTTTCTACAGTTTAGAATTCTCTGATGAACTTTGGAAACACTGCAAACTAAGAAGAATATTTCTTTTTTTGAAAAATGAACAACTTGGGCTCTGCAAAATGAAAACATGGTGAACGAGAATGAATGCACCATAAAATCCTTATAGCCATCATTCATAGTACACAGCTCATAATTCAGAAACATCATTTCTCTCATTAAGTCACCATGCTCTGAACTTGAAAAACTTAGCTATAGTTTCTGAGCTTGACAGGAAATCAAATTTTGAAAGTGAATCCTTGGAGCAATCATACTGCATTCAAAAGGGCTGACATGTCACAATGTGATTCATTATTTTCCTTACATATTAGCTACCCTTTTTGCATAATGATCAAAATGTGAGTCTGTGATTGGTTGCCAGGGATTTACACTGTCACATCAAAAAAACTACTGCCGCTTTTTAGATTTTGTGATCAGGCGACTGCGCGACTGCATTAAGTCTCTTTGTCACAGGCCTCTGTCACTAACCATGGTTCCATCTCCAGACATGGCGACAATGCACTTTCTTTCCTTGGGCTGACCCAAGTTCAATCTGGCGATCATGCGACCCAACTGAAATCATAGTCACGCACAGTTAACAGTAACTCATCATTCATTCTGAGACCTTGTGACTAACCGTTGCCCTTAACCTTTTACGGTTATCTTTTTGTCGCTGAGTGTTTATTTTTTATTTCAAGACTATACAACCATGCTTAGTCGCCCAATCGCGAAATCAAGTCCCGAGCATTTGATTTTACCTTAACAAGTTATAAGCGCCCTTTTTTCACTTTTGATGACTGCGCGACATACCTTTATCGCTAAGTCAGGAGGACTTTTCCCCTGGGGCACTTTTCTTCTTAGACTTCACAACCACCGTTAGATCCTCTTATTTCTGCATCCTATGGCCGTCGCTTAATTGCTATATGCTCGGGCATACCCTTAAATCATTCCCAGACATTGCGACTGAAGGGAAAGTACTTAGTCTTGTTGTCGCTGAGTCCATTTTCTGCTTCTAGCAACCATACGATAATCTTTTAATGTCCACCCACCTTGTGACACATGTTATACAACCATTCGTTCGCCTGCTGCATACTGGAGAACTAATTTATCATTCTTTTCTAGCGACAAGCCAACTAAGCATTTTTGCAAACCATAGACGGTTAGTCGCGAAGTCTGAGTTAAAATCCCTTAACCACTGTTCTATTTTGAGAGCTCGTGACTGAAGGCTTCGCTTAACTGTTAACTTTGATTTATTTGGCGATAATGCGACAAAAGGTAATCGCGAAGTCTGAAGACATTTTCATAACTGTTAAGAACTTCCCGTGATCACCTGACTAAACAGTGGGTCCCTTCTTTACAATGCTTGATAACATAACTATCCCGCGACTACCCGACTGAAAGAAATTGCTGAGTCTCATAAAGCCAAAGGAATATGCTGAACTTAAATGAGACCACGTGACACAAGGAAAATGCGAAGTTGGGAAGACAATTGGAATATTCACTCGGGGTATCGCGACAAGGTGATTCAATTTAGATACATGCCTTAAGTGAATGGAAAAAGTGACGTTGAAAAATAACAACATGACTTAGGGTTTATTTTCATCGTTTAACACTTGGGAGACTAAGGGTTTTCAGGGTTTTTACAAATTGAGCAAGGTTTAGACTTGAAAACCTGAAACTTGACATGGGTAAGGGCAAAGAGAACAAGAGATAGAAGAATCGAAAACATCAGAATACAGAGAATAGGACAGGGAACCAGGAAAACTGCCAAAACAGGAAATACAACCAACAAGGTATCCCCAGTGTTATCAAATACCTCATCAATTAGCCTTTATCTTGCATAAAAAGGAGTTTGCATTCAAGTATATAAGTATACTGTCATTTTAAGGTTGTTCTACAAGAAAAAGAGTTAACAAATTGGTGACTCTGTTGGGGATAGTATAATTAATCATATTCAAAGTTTCCCTACAATCTCTGGTGCATCAATCCAAATTTTTCAAGCCAGTTTCAGTTGAGTTTTCCCATCCGAGTCGCTTGACAAATTGGCGACTCTACTGTGGACTAGAGATTGTAAAGTCTTGATAAAATTATTCAGAATCTATAAGTTTTTCAAAGAAAGTATAATTATAGTTCTAGTTTCCAAGGTCATTTTGATAAGTATTCATTCATCCCAAACAACTATTGGGTGGTGATTCTAAAGTAAAATCTCTGAGATTAGTACAAATTAAGTAAACATCTTTCAAAATGAATACTAGTTCAAAAACCAAGGGGAATCCTAAAATTTCATTAGATGGAGGAATCCCATCAAATTCAAGAATGGAGATGCCTTGGACGAAGAAAAAAAACCAAGCTAGTATAAATTAAACTTCTCCAAGAAGCCAAGACAACACTACTAGGAGAGAGGAAGGTAGTAATTTGTTTCCTTACAAAGGCAATACTTTAGAGTATGAAGAAACTTTAGAAAGAAAATTAGAAACATTTGTAGCTACTTCCACTTCTAGTGAACGAGAGGGATCATATGCCATAAGTTCAGATTCTGAGGGTCTTTCTCATAAGCTTGCTGAAGAGGAAAGACTCATCATGAAACATCTTTCCCTTATTCGGCAGATGAAGAGGGAAAAATAAATTAGAAAGAAAAAACATGAGCATAAGGATGTTGATAGAATTAAAAGAAGATCTTTAAGACATCAAACTGAAAGGAACACTGAGAGGACTCAAAAGGACCAAGAAATACCAAACACTCACAGAGCTTCTAGTTCACAAAATGTTAAGGACAAAGGTAAACAAAATCTCAATGAAAGAAAAATTGAAGAGCCTAAAGTTCAGAAGGCCCTAACAGAGCAAATGTCCAAATTGGATATGATCTTAAAAGACTAAGGATAGAAAAAGAAACCATGGAAAAGATGCTATAAAAAGCTCATATGGAAGCTGCAATAGTAGAAATGAAAAATAAAATAGATTTTTTCCAGTCTTCCAAATATTCTTATACTGGAACTGAGAACACACTATCTTACAAAACAAAAGCTACTACTTTCAAAGAGAATGATAATTTTCAAAGTAAACCATTGAACCTTGAAAGTTATAAGAAATTTAATTTTATTGGCATTCTTGGATACCCAAATCCATTTCCAAAAGATGTGGGTGATGTAGGAGAAAACCTCCCAAAATTTGCAGGTAATAATGTCATCTCTTGTGAAACACACTTAAGAAAATTCATTGATTTTGTTGATGATTTGAATATTACTCATGAAGATGTGTTGATGAAGATTTTTGTTCAGTCTCTAGTAGAGGATGCTAGAGAATGGTTTAGAAGTCTTTCTAATGGCTTTGTTGCTTCCATGGATGAATTAATTGAGTTATTTAAAGATCAATATGGTGATAAGACAAATAAGGGGTTCTTACTGAATGAGTTCAATAAAATAAAAAAGAACTATAATGAAGAGGTCACCGAGTTCAGTACCAAATTCCAAAGAGAAATGCATAAATTGTTTCATAAAATAAGGCTGGATGAAGAGGTATGTCTAGCAACCTACTTAAATGATTTTGATTCTAAAATGGGTTATGCTATTAGGGATAAGAATCCTAGAATCCTCATCGATGCTTACAAGATAGCAGTACATATTGAGATGAATAGAAAGGTGTTTGGTAAACTAAATAGGAGAGATGATTCAAGGTTTAGTAGGAGTAACCTAAAGGAACCATAATATAAAGAGTACAGGGATCCTCAAAATAGTAGGCCTTCTTATAATAACACTTATAATCCTCAGAATAGAATGCAAAATCATCCTTATGGAACTCAGTTTAAGGATGGGAAGCCTATTTCTCCACCTAGAAAAGAAAAACCTGAGAGTAGAACTCTAGACCCTTTGCATAAAAATGTTTCCCATTTGTGCAATGATGATTTCTGGTGTGAGGCTTGTGAAGCCCCACATAATCTTGCTTTTTGTATTGTTTCTTTAGATCTAAAAGCAAATGAAGAGAAAGGGAATTATGAAAGTGAATAATGTGATTATAATATGACAAATGCTTATTCATGTCATGATGTAGACTCAGATAATGAAATTGAAAATCATGATTCATATGGTTCACAAGGAAATGTAGAGAATCATCATCAACAAATTTTATCAGACAGTGAGATAGAAGAAACAGATGACCATATAAGATGCCATGCACAAAATAATCAAGACATTCCATTGGTCAAAAAAGCTTGAGATGAAGAAAAAGAAAGAATTACTGTAGATCTAATGAACAAAGCTAGAAGCAGCTATCATTTAAGGAATAGAACAATTGGTGGAACTGGTAGTCAACCATCTGGTGTATTTATAAAAGAAAATAAAATAGACACCAAATATGTACAAAATAAAGATGGACCTAGGGAAAGTGTAAACAAACCTAAGGTCAAGATTATAACTAAAGCCATAGAGCCTATTGTTGTACAAGAAGGAAAAGCAAAGGTACAAGAAACAAGTACTTCTTCTCTTAAGATAGAAAACACAAAATCTAAGAAAGAAGAACCAACTCTAAATATACATATTGAGGAAAATAATATTACTATTGAAAAACCAAAGTCGTTAGATATAAAATATACTCCAGTAGACATGGGCCACTGTTTGTCTCAAATGACTGTAAAGGTTACATTTTTAAAGATGATGAGAATCAAGGAACATAAATAAAAGGTTCTATCACTATTAAATAGTGTGCCTACAGTGAAAGTTCAAAGTCTAGAAAATTTTAATAAGAGACCAAGTAACAAAAGGAAGGAAGCTGAAGTAATGATTTCTGAGATTCCTTAGATTTTCTTAAACACAACTACTTCTCCTAAGGTTGTAGACCCATTTTTTCTAACACTATTAATTAATGGAAGGATGATTAAAAATTGTATGATTGATTCAGGAGCATCAAACATTTTCATGCCAGTAGAAATTATGAAGTATATGGGATTACAAGTGGACACTCCTCATGGTTGATGTCAAGCAATGAATTCTAGGGAAGTCCCTATTATTGGTACTATTGAAGCCATGCCTTACAGATTAGCAGTGTGTCTTGATGTGATTTTAACTATGAATGTTCTTGTTTTTGACATACCACAACATTATGGGATGTTACTATCTAGAAAGTGGAGTGCTTCAATGGGAGGTAGTATACAAAGTGATTCATCATATGCTACTTTTAACATTAATGGAAATAATGTTAGAGTGTCAAGAGAAGGTAGGACTCCTCGCTGGATTGAATGGTATGAAGACACTAACATTAACTACTGTATTGATGTGGATATGGGGAAATTTAGAGTACAAAGGACTAATCATCATCATCATCATCAGAGTGAAAATATTGATCCTCTAGCTAAAGAATTGACTGTACAAAATGATGGATTGTGGAAAATGCATTTTCATGGAGCTTTCTCAAAAGAAGGATCAGGAGTTGGTGTATTAGTGGTACCTCCATCAGGTACAAATTTCAAATATTCTTTTTTTCTATCCTTTCAATGTACAAATAATACAACAGAGTATGAGGCTTTATCTTTAGGGCTAGAAATTGCCATTAAACATGGAATAAAATGTTTAAAAGTTTATGGTGATTTTGAATTAGTGGTAGCCCAAATAAGATCCAAATATGTAGTAAAAAATGATAGATTAAAGATGTATAAATATGCTATTTGGGATTAGATTGAGATGTTTTATGCCTTTGATACAAGTTGGATAGAAAGGTCAAAAAATCTAATGGCAAATTTCATAGCAAATGTTTCTTTGAAAATTGATGATCAGACTTTACATGGGGTATCAATACTTGAAGTTAAGACAAGATTATTTGTTCCAGATAATATATACAATTGGAAAGTTTTTCAGGATGAGAAAAACATTTTGAGATTCATTCAGTGTTTGGACCATTATGAGAATCAGTGCATAGATTGCAATACTTTACTTGAGAACAATAATGGTAAAGATTATGTCTTAGGAAAGGAGGTTGTCCAATTGAGTTCCAATCAGATTCCTAAGGGTCTGGTTGAACTTGAAGCATTCTTCAGTAGTCAAAATGATCACTCAAAAAAATAAAGAAATGATAAGGTTGAGGACTTGGAGGAAATTAACTTAGGATTAGAAACCAGTCGTCAAGTTGTTTACATTGGAAAAGGTTTAGATTCCCATATAAGAACAAATTTGATTAAATTATTGAGAAAATATAAGCATATTTTTGCATGGTCATATGAGGACTTCAAAGCTTATTGCGAAGACCTTTTCCAATATGAGATCCCATTAAAGTTAGAGGTGAAACTATTTAGGGAAAAAAAGAGGCCTATTAATCCTTTTCTAGCTCCTAAGATGTAGAAAGAGTTGATGAAGTTAAAGGATGCTAGGATCACCCAACCTATCCAACACTCAACATGGGTTTCAAACTTAGTACCAGTAAGAAAAAAGAATGGTGACATCAGATTATGTGTGGATTTTAGAAATTTAAATATTGCCTCACTAAAAGATAATTATTCTTTACCCAACATAGAGGCAATGTTACATAAAGTAACTGGTTGTGAGCTACTGTCAATGATGGATGGTTTTTCAGGCTATAACCAAGTTTTAGTAAAGGAATTAGAGTAGTACAAGACTATGTTTACCACTCCTTGGGGAACTTATGTCTATATTAGAATGCCATTTGGATTGATAAATGAAGGAGAAACTTTTCAAAGGGCCATGGATGTTTCTTTTAAAAAATTTATTGACTTGTTCATGGTCATTTATCAGGATGATCTAACTGCATACTCTAAGAAAGTTGAAGATCATTGTGAACAATTGGGTAAAATTTTCAATAAAGCTTTAGAACATGGTGTTTCATTAAATCCTAAGAAGTGTCACTTTATAGTACATGAGGGAAAGTTGCTGGGACACATAGTGTCTAAAGATGGAGTGAGAATAGACCCAGAAAGAATAGAAGCAATCCAGAAGGTCATTGCTCCAAAAAACTTAAAGGGAGTTCAATCTTTCTTAGGAATGATTATTTTTGTTAGAAGATTTATAGAAAACTTTGCAAAAATTGTCAAACCTATCATAAAGTTGCTGAAAAAAGATGCAAAATTTAATTGGAATGAAGAAGCTTAAAGGGCATTTGAGAAAATAAAGAAGGCAGTGCAAGAGGCTCCTATTCTAAAATCACCTGATTATAGTAAGCCCTTTTCTCTATTTTCATTTGCATCTTATCACACAATTGTTATTGTTTTACTACAAAAGGATGAAGAAGGGTTTGAGCATCCAATAGCTTTTTATAGTAAATCTCTCCAGACTGTAGAGCTAAATTATGAGATGATGGAGAAGCAGGCATATGCTTTAGTGAAAACAGTAAAATCTTTTAGACTATATTTGGTCTATGCTAAAGTGCAAGAATATGTCCCTCAATCAGAAATAAAAGATATTCTTACTTAGTCAGAAGTGACTAGTAAGAGGTGTAAGTGGATCAATATAATTCAGGAGTTCAATCTTGAAATCCACATTACAAATTTGATAAGAGGTCAGGGTTTGGCCAAACTCATGACAGAGGATAACTTGGATTTAGTGCAAGTGAATGATATAGAGACACATGATCAGACAATGACAAGTATAGAAAGACAACCATTTTATGTTGATATTGTGTAATTTTTAAATAATACCAAATGTCCTGATACTCTGATTGATAATCAACAGAGAAATCTCAGATTGCAGGCCCAAAAATACACCTTAGTCAAATGAGATTTGTACTAGAAAGATAGAAATGGTGTATTATTGCTATGCTTTGATCAGAGTCAGTCTGAGAAATTTTTAAGTGAGATGCATGCAAGGGAGTGTGGAGGTCACTTTTCTTCTAGGACCACTATCCACAAGATTTTAAGGGCTAGATACTATTGGCCTTGTTTATTTAAGGATACATATGCATATGTTAGAAAATGTAAACCTTGTTAGAGGTTCTCAAATAAGCTCAAATTTTTAGGAGCCCTATTATTAAACTGGGTTAGTGCTGAAGCCCCTTTTTCTATGTGGGGAATTGATTTTATTGGTGAGTTTGCTGAGAAATCTAGTGGAGGAAACAATTGGGTACTGGTAGCCACTAATTATTTTACTAAATGGATTGAATCCATTCCTACAAAAAAGGCAACAAGCAAGGTAGTCACTAAATTTTTAATGGAGAATATTCTGACTAGATTTGGTGTACCTTCAAAATTGGTAATGGATAACGCCATGTGCTTTATATTAGAAGAAATAATAGATTTTTGTGAAAAGTATGGGATCATAATGTCATATTCATCCCCATACCACCCACAGGAAAATGGACAAGCTGAGTCCAGTAATAAGAGTATACTGAAGATATTAAAAAGGACTCTAGAAAAGAATAAGTGAGCATGGCATACCAAGCTAAGGTTAGCACTCGGGGCAGATAGAATAATGGTTAAGAAGGCCACTGGTAAGTCACCATTTGAATTGGTATATGGTCTATAGTAAAAAATACCTATAAATAATCTGTTGCTAGTATATCAATTCATGCAAGAAGAATAGATAGATGTTTTTGACGACATGCATAATAGATTGATTCAACTGGAAGAATTGGATGAAATTGGAAGAGATAGCTAGAAAGAAAACATCAAATTACAAGAGAAGATGAAATATCTGTTTGACAGAAGGGCTACTGATAGAAAATTCCAACCAAATGACCTAGTTATTCAATGGAATTTGAGATCATAAGATAAATGAAAGCATAAAAAATTTGAGTCTTTATGGCTTGGGCCATTTATTATTTCACAAAGCTTTGGAAAAGATTCCTATTTACTGAAGAACATGGATGGAGAAGATTTTGAGTTGCCAGTGCATGGGAAATTCCTAAAGCCTTTCTTCAATTAAAAAACAAAGTGTTATGCACAGGTAAATATTTTCTATGTTGTATATAGTTTCTTTTAGTTGTGTGCTTCCCTTAAGCTATAGTTTAGTCTGCATCAAATAAGAGGTCTGCAACAAGAGATTCTGAGATTCTTTTCCATAAACTTGTTTTTATCCATCCTTAGATAGAGCCATTGTTGGTTGTATTTCTTGTTTTGGAGTTTTCCATGAAAAATTTTGAAGTTTCTGCCATTCTCATGCCCAGAAGGTTAAAATTCATGCTTGAAATTGTTTACATGCCTCTACAAATATTGCTTTAGCCTCAAAACCTAGTTGAAAATGTCAAAACCTTAAGCCCTTGAGTAATTTTTTCTCAAAATAGCTGAAGAGCCCTAAAATTCCCAAGCTTTTTCTATTTATGTGTTACATTTTTATGACTTAAGTCTAAGCTTATTGGCATGTGCTTATTTTTTAGTCGCCAAGTCTCATAAGTAAAAATGAATATTCTTTGTAATTTGGAGACTTTGCGGAAAGCTTTGGTCACGTAGTCTCTTGATAAAATAGAATATGCTAAGATGGTTGTGAGACTTAGCATAAATTGTTGATTTTACATTAAGATCTAATGGTGGTCGTGTTGTCTCTTGATGAAATTAGAGTTAGTTATTTTATTTGGCGACTCTGAGATTCCTCAATCACATTATCTCCTAATGAAACCTATAGTCATGAGTTAACTTCAAGTGTTAAAGTTTCAATGTTGTCACCAAGTCTCATGATCAAAAGTGAGTTAAGTAAAAGAACTGGAGATTAAGTGACAATCGTTGATCATAGTTTCAATCTAATGGTAGTCAGGAAGTCTACTGATTGTGACTATGGTTCAGAAATCATCAAGCGACATAGAGATTCAGTGGTTGCTAAGTCTCTAGATAGACTGAGGGTTAGACATCAGATTAAGTAATAGTGTTTTCATTTAGTCACGTGAAGGGTGATGAGTTAAGTCAAAATTTAAGAGATTAGGAAACAACCATCTGATGAAGTTAAGATCTGATGGTAGTTGCGTGGTCGCTTGATAAGGTTGAAAAGTTAGACAAGATCTAGTGATTAGGAGATAAGAAGAAAAGGTATGACACATGTTCAATTTTTGCTAAGTCTCATGAAGAATTAGGGTTTGTAATGAAGATTACGAGACTTAGCAACAACCGTCAGATGCTAAGAAAAGTAAGATCAATGATGGTCACATTGTATCTAGAAACAAATTAAAAGGATAATTTAATCATGCGATTAAGTGACTAACATGTTTAGTCACGTTGTCTCTTGATTAAACATGAGTTAAGAAAATGATACAGTGAAATATAGTTTCCACAGTCGCTGAGTCTCTAGATGCAACCCAAGGTAAAGAATAGTTAAGAATGTGCTTTGTCACATTGTCTAAATAAGATGAAGGGTTAAGTTAAAAGGTTAAGTGACATCGCGACAACCGTTGATCTATTGGTGAATCCTATGGTAGTCGCTAAGTCTCATAAAGAAACTACAGTTGGAAAAAGTATTAAGTGACAAGGAGATTACTCAGTTGCTGGGTCGCTAGATGTTAACCTTAGTTAAGTATAGACTTTTCAGCGGTGCCATCATGGACAATTGTTGACCAATCAGAGTAAAGAGATTTCGAAAGATGGGAAAGTAGCCATAATATGAGTTAAATGCAGCCAATTAGATTTGTTTTTTATTTGATTTTGAATTTTGTAAAGTTTTATATGCAAAAAAACTCATCAGAAATTGATTGCCTGACAGTTTGAATGCCATGGCTAAAACCAAAAATTGATGTCACAGTGTGTGGAACTAATGGCGAAAATGACTAAATGCAAGTTTACCTTCTCAAAGAGACATATGCATTGAATTCACAATTATAATTATACTTGTCTGTTATCATTTAATTTTTACCAAGCTTCAAGTTTGTCAGAGAAAAGAGTTCATAATAATTTTAGTGCTTTCTGAGAAAAGTGAAATTTCTAGCAGTAAGTGATTCAGACAAGTGTTTTCTTGATTCAAAATTGGTAGAAATTGTAATTTGTAGTGTATTCAGAGTTCAAAGCTACAAATTTTAGGATAATTCATAGTTAGTCATGAGGGTTTTTAGTAGATTGCTTTCAATATCGGTGATAAGGGTGTAGAGCAGAACATAAAGGAAAGATGAGCCAAGCACAAAGGATGGCATCCACCAATGGAAGAAGTGAAGATGTCAATGATGAATCAAAGGGTAAAATAAATTTCTCAAATGAATTTCTCACTTTTCTTCCAAGCTCTAGCCAAAATCAAAAGGTTAGTGCTGAGGTTTTAATTGATGATATGACCTATATTTGAGGTACAAAATCACCTGGTTCATCATGATATTCACTGTTCATTTATTTCTTTAATAATAGTTATGAACCTATGGCTATCTCAAACCCTTGGACCTGTGGATTAGCCAGGTTGATAGTTCTTGACGTCTTTCATGATGTCAATTTCATATTAGAATGGGCCAATAGATATGATCCCCTGACCAAAACCATTAAAAGGGATGATGGAAAGCCCTCACTCACTTTGGATCCAAAAAATTTCATGAAAGCCTTCAATGTATACTACCCCATGGCTACTGAAATAAATCTAAAGAGCCTAGAGAATAGATACACTAGAGAATCTGGCATTACTACTAAGTTGGTCAAGGATCACAATGTCCCTAAGAAAATGAAATCCTATATAGCCCCCATGCCAGGAGCCACCCCATATTGCTACAAATATCTTAATTTCTATATCAAGTACATATCATATGCACTATGTAGATTTCTTGGAAAGGATGGTGGGGTAGAGAAGATCACCTCAGATATTCTGATGATGGTATTGGATATGCAGAACCTCTATACCACTTCAAATTATAAATACATCCATTATATCATTGATCAGATGCATCAAGGGTTTGTAGATATATAGGGTAAGAATGATCATCCTAGATTCATGCATTATTCAATCCTCAGGCATCTGATCCTATACTACAATTTCCCAATCATGAATTGTTAGTTTTTGTAGCCACAAAGGTTCCACCACAATCAACCCAACCTTGTTCAATTTTGGCTCAGAGTCTAGAATTATACATCTAGGGAGAAAGAGTTTCGTGCTTTGAAAATTGGATAATCTATCCACTTCTTAATTGCATAGGTTCTGAAAAACCTAGGTTACCTATTAAGGTAATCCAACTATTGAGGCCTTTCCAATATTTGGATAAATGGCTAGGAGATCATAATTGGGTGGATTTTTACTATGAAAAGAATTTCACAATAATGAGGGTTTATGGTTTCTCCCACCCTCCACATATTTTTCCATACCATGTACCACCAAGGATAGCTATAATGGATTTTATTAGGCATATCATTCTGATAGACAAAGAGCATTTGGCATCACACAGAAGGGGTACATTTACCCCTAGGCAATTCAGGATTTACAACTTCACTATTGGAAAAGGAGCTCTATACCTAGTGAATGTTTGAATGAACCATTACAGAATGAATGTGGCCCTACATAGACATGTGGATACAGAGGGTTTTATCATGAGTGCAAATAAATTTCTCACACCAAGCATTCCCTACACAAAAGAACATGAAGAGTGTATGGAGGAAGATTTAATAAGAAACATCTTAGAAGATGAGAAGGTGCACAAAAGAGCAATTAAGTTCGATGAACTTATGGACCTGGAGAGGCAGGTGAAGAGAAAGGGAATGAATTTTTGAGGTTTCTACCTTGACATGCCTTATCTGAAAAGGCTAGATGAAATGATTAAATCTCATACTCTTTTGTGCAATCAATTGGAGTAAGCACTAGTGGTTCCTGAGAAAGGCCATAGGGACCACTCAGAGTCTGAATATGATGATGATAGTGATCAAGGTTTTCCTTCACCTACTGCATATCTAGATTACCAATAAATTCCATTACAGTAAGTAGTTGAGGGGGAAGATGTCATTGACCTAACAAAGGTCCTAGAGAAGGAAGTAACCAATAAGCCCCCACTAAAGAAGCAAAAGATAGAAATAGGGGAACCTTCTAAGAAAAGAAAGAAAGATAGAGTTGGAGCCCTAATAACTAGAGACAAGCCCTATGATTATTTATTGAGGAAATAGATTAGGGTAGGGAAAAAAGTGCAAAAGGATATAGAGGAAGAGGAAGAATTACCTCTTAGGTCATGCACTGATGAGAGGTTGATGCATCCAGAGGAATACCTCAAAGCAGACAACTTTATCAAGACAAGATAATTCAAGGATTTCTTGATATGGAATAAGAAAAAACAAGTTGGAAAATAGTTGCAACTGGTAGGTGGTGATCCAGTCACTGAGGAAGCCTTACAAACATTGCAGGATTATGATCCTGAATTTGAGGAAATTACACTTAAACAGGAAAGACAACTGGTCAAGGCCAATGGAACATTATTTGTGGAAGGTTGGGACTTATCTGCAACATTCATAATTTATAAGATAAGAAGGAAGCTTAATGTCAAATTGTCATCAGAGACCTAGGTGGGAGATATGATTAGATGGTTTGGGTATAATCCTAAATCTCAGGCACTTGCAATGTGGAGCTTGGCTCCTAAAGATCAAAATCCATCGATTCTGAACATTCAAGAGAAGATGGAGGGGAATAATATCATTTGGACATTGGAAAATATAGGGGATATGGAAATATCCCAAGTAATGACTCATTTTTCTCAGCACAATGAAGAAAAGATAGCCTAACTATCAGACAAATTGCTGAAACTCACTAGTGATACTAGTGATATTGTAAAGGATAGGGACCTAGAATTAATAAAGATCTAAGAACAGGAGAAGCTCATAGATGAGCTTACCAGAAAATTGTTGGATATAACAGAGCATGCCCCTGTTGAGCTAAAGGAAGTGATGGATGTTGAAATCCAAATAGAGGATACAGGGGAGATGCCTGCTAAAATAGAGTTGGGGGTTACATAGCATAACAATGTGATTTTGGAAGCATTAGCTTCAATTTTGTAGTATAGAATTGAAACCATCAAAGATAAGATTGATGTGGTGTATGGAGCTTATGGCAGGTTGCCAGGCCTACAAGTAGAGGTGACCAATTTTTTGACAATTTTGACTCTCTATTATGCAACTTGGTCAGGAAGGACATCAATTTTTGAGAGATTGGCATCAGTACAACCATTAAGATCATATCTAATTGAAATAGTTACTTTGGTTGGTACATAAATATAGGAGATTGGGGCTACTTTATCTTTCTTCAAAGGAAAACCCAACCAAATTGATGAAAAGCTAAAGAGGTTTGGGGTAAGTTATAGTAGGTTTGTAACTCCTATTAGAACTAAGGATGATCAAATCAAACCATTAGGGTTATGGGGATCAGAGTTTGATGATGTGCTTACCAACAAAGATATTTATGTCTTTGATCAAGGGGAATTAGATATGGAGAGGTTCAACAAACTTTTGGATTAGGAAATAAAGGCAGAAACATACTGTAATAAGTTCATTGTAGATATTAAAAGAATAATAGATGCTAGGTGGGAAAGGCAGAAAGCTTAGCTAGAAAGTATTCAAAATTTTGAGTGGCCTAAGGAAGAGGATGTGATAGAATGGGAAATCATGACAAAGCCCAAGAAAAAGAAGCCTATCATAGTTGACTTGTATGTCATGGATGAAGAATGAAGGACACATGGCACCTGATCTATGAGCACAGGAAGGTTAGTAATCTTGAAGAGATTAGTGTATGTTAACCTATATTGGTGGTCACTAAATCTTGTTACAACTACCAGATACTATCCCCAATATATGAAGACAAAGGTGCCGACATCCACAAAAGGATAAAGTGCAAATCAGATTTCATTCCTCAATTTTGTCCTCCCACCACTTAGAGTTTTCTTATCTTTTGTCTCTTTATATGTTTTTAGGGTTAGGTATCCAAATCATTTGAAGCTTGTTTCATCCTTTTCTTAAGGATACCAAGATGATTTAAGACTATATATGTAATTGTAACCTTTTTGTAGAGAGTTGGAAACTTCAATAGAATTACAAGGCAGAGTAAAATTGTGTCTGAACCTTTGTACTATTTTGTCTATCGAATGTATTTGAAGCTTTGAGACATCAATAAAATATTTTGCAATCTCTTTTCTGCATCTGAATTGTCTCTTTATATTTTTTTTATTGTTCTTGTGTGTTTATCTGTAAGGAATTTAAGCATACTGATCATAAGGTGATTGTGTAGTTACTTGTAAGTTCCTTCAAGGAAGGATTAAATTGTTTCAAGTAACCCAGGGAAAATAACATTAGTTTGAGGATTCGATGATAAGGTTATAGGGAGAGGATAGTTTATAAGGTATTCTATCTTTGTTGCAAATGCTTTGTTGATCACGTCACTATGGATTTATACAAGATATTGGCTCATAGCCCAAGGATCAGGCATTGGTTTTGTGTTTGCTAAGTAATTGATTTACAATACAATATTTTCAAATTACTTATTCATATACACTACAAAATAGATAATTCCATTCAAGTAATTGTACTCTTAGGATATAGTTTAGTTTTCTGATTCCTTGAAGAGAGGATCATTAGGTTGCCCCTCCTAAAATCAAAAGGAAGAAGGATTAAAATCCTTATCTCATTGGTTTATGCTATCAAAACCATAGCCTGGCTTATAATACTCTGTTTCAAATTGATCATTGAAATCTCCAAGGTGTCTTATAAGTTGTTATAGTGAGGTCAAAAATAACAAACTAGTGAATGAACTAGTCCACTAAAATATTGACTGAGGAATCAGTAATCTATCATAGGTAATACCTGCCTGAGTTTGTGGAGCTCAAAAAAGAAGGAGGCGATAATAGGTATCCCCAGTGTTATCAAATACCTCATCAATTAGCCTTTATCTTGCATAAAAAGGAGTTTGCATTCAAGTATATAAGTATACTGTCATTTTAAGGTTGTGCTGCAAGAAAAGGAGTTAACATGATCTGTAATCAGAAATTGTAGATTGCACATACTTAGGTCAATGAGTATTTTTGTCTTCCTTCTAACAAGTGTAGCAAATAGAAGAAATCATTTTAAGAAATATGGATTTAACAATCCTATTGTAAATCTCTTAACTGAGTGCACACTAAATAGTGTTGCTAAATATTTTAATAGAGTAGACCTTAACTAGTCTCCACATAATAATCCTAATAGGGTAGATCATCAAAATTGATCAAATTGTGAGCCTTAAACAGCCCCTTCCAATCTCCAGATAGTGAAGTTTTTTTGGGTGCCATCCCCACCGTAGTTTTGACCTTCTAACAGGGTTTTTCTATGTTACCATATCTTGTATTATGTGTCAATTACTTTCATGAATGTTTCTATGAATGTCTACATACAATTAAGATTATGAATTGATATTACATACATAAAGAAAGAACAACATATATGATTGGTAAAGCAAAGATTTGATTACATAAGGATAAAGGTTAATTAACTAAAAATTTTAGAGGTATTGATTCACCCCTCCCCTCTTAGTACACACTTTCCATTATTTCCAACACTTGGTATCAAAGCTAGATCTCTTATTTGGAAAGTTTAAAGACTTAAGAGAAAAGATCATACAATGGAGAAGTATAGGCTTGACAAAAGTATTGAGAATTAGAAGCTAGAAATTCATATCTTCTATGAGAAGTATAAAGAAGCTAGAATCAAGAGGAGAAAACTTCCAGATAAAAGAAAGATTATGGCATTTTTCTGTAATGAAACAAATTACCATGAAGAAGAGATACCCAATCTATTTGAGTCTTCAAGATCTACAACTAGCAAAGAATCATGCACATGAGAAGAAAGAATCACAAGTCTGAATGAAATTAATCAACATCTGGATGGAAAAGTAAAATCTCTGCAAATCGGTCAAGAGACACAGATGGTAAGAATGATTGATGTCATGAACAATGCTAGAAAAGGTGAGCAAGAGAGAACACTATCTATTGATGATAGAAGGAAGATCACTGAAAAGATACAAGTGAAAGAGTAAGAAATACAAAGACTTACAGAACATCATCATGAGATCACAAATTAGATTATTATTATGAGTCAAGAGGAAAATAGAATGAATACATAAATCATTGAAAGAATAGAAGTTATCGGTGAGCTAAGAGAAGAAAATGAAAACCTGAAACAATAAGTACAAATTTTGCAACATCATAATGAAATAATCAAGAGAGATGAAGAAAGAAACAAAAGGATGGATGATTTTCTTGATGGACAAATGAGAGCCAACAACAACACCGGACTAGGCTATACTAAGAATGGAGAATCACCCAATCAAGATAATCCAAAGAATGTCTATGCAAATCAAAAACCATGAAATCTGGCATGCAATCATTGTGGAAGGCAATGCCACACATCAAATTTTTGCTAGAGTAAAATGAAAGGTATTCCTAAATCCAGACCTTCATTCATAGGAATTTGTTATAAGTGTAACAAGAAAGGACATAAAGCATATGAATGTAAATTTGAGGTGAAATAACCAAAGAGGGAAGCCTACATGGAAAAATATTTTCCTACTTGAAAAATACATGGGAACACATCTCTTGATTGTTGGAAGAAGAAAATTCAGGCATAAAAGCCTAAAAATAAAGAAATTTCCTATCAACCGAAAAGAGTCGGTAACTAGTATGTTTGGGATTACAATACATGGGAAAACTATACAACATGTTGAAGATTTGGTCACATAGCTAAAAAATGTATGAGATAATGGACAAGAAAGTCTAGGAGCTAGACTAACCCCAGAATGGAATGTCTACACTATCATAAAGTTGGTCATCTGAAGAAAGACTACAGAGACTGAATGACAGAGACCAGCACCTTTGCTAATGGAAACACCATTGAAGACATTAGGAAGATGTGAAACAAAATTTGGAGGAAAGATTCAAACATTGATGAAGCTAGACTAAGAAATATAATTGGTGACACCTTATCCAATGGATCTGGTGACATCACCACCCCCACCTAAGTAGAACAAGTAAGTATGGAACCACATTATACCAAGTTATATTTTGCATCATTTCCATTATAAATAGTTAAAATACCAAATCAACATGATTAAAGATGCACTATGGTATTAATTTTTATACAATTCTATGAATTAAATCGCATAGGTCTATACATACCAAAATGCATCTGTGTACATATAAATCTAAGTTGTCTATACTTACCAAGAATCGTTGGTTAACACATAAAAGCTAAGTCGCTAGTGTAAACCGAGATCCATCAGTAATAATGTGAGATGACATTGTTGTCTCCGCCATACACTGAAATCCATCGATGAATGTAACAAGTTGACAACTTTCTAAAAGCATTGCATTATTTTTGAGAATGTTATTTTGTATCACTTGATGACTCTATCTTCACACACTGAGAAGTGGTTGAGCATTAATGACTCGACTTAGGGAATATTATATAAATAGATGATGGAAGAGTTTCACTTTTTTACACAATGACTAGAGCAAAGAGACAGAGCAAAACTAGAGCACTAAGTGACAATAGATTCCTAACAGATACAAAGGTTGAAGTAACATAGATAACTAAGAACTCTATTTTCATTTATGGGAAAAAGCCCTAATTTTAGAAACAATGGCAACTACATCAAGAACCCCTAAACTCAAGAATGTTAAGAAGAATAAGGTCAACCCAATCAAGAATTCAACTTGTGAGGAACCTCATTACAAGCTATGTCCTGAGGCATCACAACCTGACAATGCTAGTGCATTATCCACAATACCAGCTAGGGTTTTACTCGTCAAATACGTGCGAGCATATATACACTACAAGATAGCAGAGATTGGAGACCTGAAAGTTTGAACAAGCTTTCAAGAAGCTTTGTAATGATGATGGGACTATTGAGGAAGAGCATAAGCACATTGATGTAAAAGGGCTCACAAATGCCCTATGGTTCCTGAAGGAGTTCAAGACCGAATGGATTCGGTTAGTACTAAGCATGATACATAATCAAAAAATATGGTTGGATGAGCCTAAATCGATAACCAGGGATGTTATACACATTGTCACAGATATCCCATAATTGATAAGGTAAAGGAACTAAAGCACCCACCTAATGTTGAAATTGAGAAGAATACGAGAGCTGCATGGGATGGAAGAGGACTAATGGTATCCACCATCAATGATGATGAACTGAAATTTGGAGCATGTGTCTTAGGATACATGCTCTTTCAGGCTAGCAGGATGAACAAAATTGCATTTAGAGTAGTGGATATAACATAAAAGATTATCAAGAAGGGATTGCAGTTGGATATGTCAGAACTACTACTCAGATAATTAGAAGAAAACATGAAGACAATAAGAAATGCAAAGTATAATTCATGTAATTTTGAATCTCTGATAATGTGCATATTTTTCTATTTCCAAGAATCTTTCTCATCTATAGGCAATGTACAATGGGACACTACAAGACTAGTAACCATACAAATTAGTGAGTTCATAAAATCACTAGGAGACAATTTTGAGTCAGTCATGGATGAATACTTTACTGGATTCAAAGATAGAATGCATAAGAGAGTAAGGATTCTAGAATAGTTAATAGAAAAGTTTAAGACTAACATTTGTTTTATGGTAGACACTGACTACACATACATCAAGCTAGCTACACCGAGAGCAGCATGGCTATCTCCACTTGATTATGACGTGAACATAGATCAAGCATCAAATTCTATTGAGGCATTGATAAATGAGGCACTAGAAAAATCAAAACCCAAGTTTGGAACTTATGAAGAAGCCAAAGAAAGGATTAAAAATGGCTTAGTTGTGAAGATGATTGATAGGAAGAAAGACAAAATGGTCAAGAACTTGAAGAAAAATATATCAGTGAATGAAGAGGAAATTGAATAGAAAGAAGAAACTAATGGACAATAACCCATCGGTGAAGCTAAAAAGGAGAGTGACTTAGAGTCCATAGATTCATATACGCCACTAGCTCCACCAGCTAAGAAACCTAGGACCATTGTTGTATCTAGGACCAGGAGTCAAACATTGAAGCATGCAAGTCGTTCACTGATAAAGAAAGGTCAAGTAAGGACCTATAAGAGGAAACCTTAAGCACAGAAATGGGTACCAAAAAAAAGAATTAAGTTCCTTCAAAATAGGGAAGACATTGAGGACACCAAACATAATGAATCTGTCTAAAAGGAAAATAATAAGATTCCTGAAACAGTTGATGAAGTATGTGATTCAATTATCAAATTAGGAAGAGTAAATGATAGAAATGTTAAGAAATGGATAAAATTGGATCTTGAGTGTGTATGAGTAATTCTTCAATCTGTTGGGAGAAAGCTCAAACATGAAAACATTAGTGGGTTAGCACATCAATTCAAAATCAGATGAAAAAGAAAGCAAGCAATAAAGAACTCAACATAATATTAGATTGAGCTAAAAATAAGTAACCATGCACCCAATTTTACTCATTTTTATTTTCTCTTCTTGATAGGATGTAGGTATGCTCTCTCAAACACACAAAATACAATGGATCTCAATGCAAAATGCAAGATTGATAAGATGAAAGAATTCAAGAACTAGTATAAGGAGCTAGTCTCAAATCTTTCAAAAGGATTATACTCTAGGCTAGTTAAGAAGATGATATGCATATGCTAGATGGAAAACAAGATTAATTCACCAAATTGAAACCTATCATGTAATATCTTAGTGATTAAGCATTAACTAAGAGCATATGAAAACATGAAATCTAGAGCTATGAACTTCTAAATGTAAAATAACATGATAACAATGCAAAATTGAGAGATGAAAATATGAGAGAAGGCCTCTATTTATAGAGTTTTTGGAGAGAGGAAAAGGATTGGATGGAGTGGCACCTATGTGGCATCCACATAAGAGCCACATAGGAGACACATAGACTTGAAAAGATGGCCAATTTTGAGTCAAAGTTGGCATTTAATATTGAGTAGCTCAATATTTCAAAAGGGGAGACAAA
>MU228093.1:2117539-2137460 GCA_018584345.1 Thuja plicata
TTAATAGGTTCCTAGCTAGGATTTAGGGTATTATTCAAATCAAATTTGAATAAATTATGTTTTAGAAGAATTAGGAAAATGGAGGATTTAATAAATGTGAATTTATTAAAAAGGGAATTTTATGAGATAAATGTATTTAAATAAAATACATTAGAATAGTATTTATACTATTGATAAATACTAGCAAATGAAGCTATTTAATTGATTGAATTAAATAGTTAGAGGAATAAGAGGGAAAATAATATCAATAATAATATTAATATTTTTGGACATCTACATTTTGCCCCTCTTTGATGTAGCGTCGCAAGTGACATTTTGTCAAAGACAAGAAAATGAGTTGCCCCAGAGGAAGAGGGTTTCTAGGAGTCATGCTAATGCAACAACGGTATGGGGTTGTACTCCCTTGATAAAAGAACAAAACGAAGACAATGTTGTGGGATTTTATCAAAAAAGGACGCAACGGGAAAAGGAAAAGGAAGGAGGGAATAAATAGAATCCTTCTAAAATGCAATTAAGAATGTAGCTAAGAATGCAAATGCAAATGAACGTAAATGTAGCTAAATGAGCATTGGGATCCATTTGTGTGAAAAATATGGAGAGCACATCCAAATTTGATATTGCAATAGGAGGTATGCATTAGGTGTTAGAAAACACAGATGAAAAGATTTTGTTGTGTGGACTAGATGCTCAAACAAAAGCATACTGCAAAAGATGCATGTATTAGTAGCAACCAGTCACAACACACCAAGATATAGCATATCAAGGTAGTGGTGAGTAGGTTTAAAATGACACAAAAAGATAAAATCAATAAATAAGGCCTCATGACCAAGTAGTCATTCGGTCCAAATTTCTTTCCATGAATAGGATTGATGTGATGAAAGATTTGATAAGCCGACACTGGAAGGACACACCCTAATGGGCAAAGATTGGATTTGATTTGATAAAAGAGATTCGCTGGCAAAAGCTATGAACAAGATGGAGAGCAAGGACAATCGGTTGCAAAATTGATTTGGTGCGAAATATTGTTGCAGTTACATGAGTCAAAATGTTGCTGAAAACTAAGATCTGGAACAATGCGGAAAGAACAAAGTGTTTAGTGCATGATTTTTGAGAATATTTGATGTTTTTTGAATTTTTGAATTTTTTTGGATTTTTGAAAATTTTAAATGTTTTTGGGATTTTGTGACGCAGTTACACTGTACAAGAGGACTAATAATACAAAATATACAAGGGGGAGACAGAGAAAATAGAGAAAAAAAGTTTGCATGATGACGACTTGGGATGTTAGTGTGATGGTGAAGGGAATAGATACGCCATAGATATACAAGGACCAAACTAAATGAATAATTACAAGGGAACAATTACAAGCGATTATGTACACATGTAGCTACCGAGATTTGATTGGATCTTGCTGTGTGATAGTTTAGTATGTTGGTTGATTAGTGATGATCTAGATTTAGGTCAATGAGAGGAAGGATACATCCTCAAAGGATCCATTTCCATACAGATGGGATTCATAAATCTGATTTGATCAAAGGTGTACTACGGTCAAACTACGGAGCCAAGATGTTGTCAAAGGGAATTTGCAGAAACATAGTATTTTAAGAGTGTAATTGGATCATGTTCTACAAGGACACCAACTAAGGAAATGAGATATACACAAGAAACACTTAATCTGAAGACTAGATGAAATATGTACAGGACTGAAACTTAGGGATTGAGATAGCACAACATATGGACAAAAATATACAAGATTATGTGTACAAAATCTTAGGAGATGAGATAGGAGGATCACTTCAAACTAGTACGTGTGATATGTGAACACCCAGGGAATACTGGAAAGATTCAAGCAGAAGTGGATGTGATAGGGGAGATGGAGGATGGAAGGGAGTGAGATTTTGATAGATAATGGAATGGTCCACTATGTGTGACACCTATTTCTAGGTTTTCATCACGCATACTTATCCAAGGTGCCTAATTGCCAAGTTTTCACCATTGGACAAAATTTTTCTCTTTATTCTTTTTTTTTTATATTTCTTTGGATCTTTTTTATGTTTTTGATGTTGTCCAAGCGCCTGTTTGCCAGGTTTTCACCGAGACAACCATTTTTTCAACTTCATTTTTTGGCTTTTTTGAGATTTTTTTAGGACTGTTTTACATTGTTTTTGTACTTTTGTTTTTAGGACTTTTTATGGATTTTCTCAGATAACTAGAATGAACAACTAGCCATCAGGCATAAAAGCGCCTAAGATGAATGATGTTGATAGGATCATTCAATGGTTCTCCTTCAGGAGTGGAGAGTTGATATTCCCCAAAAACAAAGCATGCAGTGACAACATAGGGACCATGCCTAGTGACTTCAAATTTACCTTTCTTTTCTCATTCTGTACCCACTTTTCGATTTTACTTTAGCACAAGGTCCCCCACCTAGAATTGGCATGGGTGGACCTTCTTCTTATAGTTCCACTTGAGTGTATTCTGGTAAACAATCAAGTGATCATAAGCTTGCTGGCGCTTTTTATCTAGTAGATCAAGGTGTGTGAGTCATGCCACTTGGTAATCTTCATCATCAATCATGCCTCTTAGTGATACTCAGAGGGATGGTAGTTCAACCTCAATTGGTAAGACTAATTCAGCCCCTTAGACTAGGGAGTATTGAGTAGTGCCAGTAGGAGTATGGAAGGAAGTGTGATATGCCCATAGGGCGGGGTTGGTCTGGAGATGCTAGTCATGACTAGTATCATTGACAACTTTCTTGAGGATTTTGAGGATGGTTTTATTAGTTGCCTTAGCTTGGCCATTACCTTGCGAGAAATATGGACTAGAGAAATGGTGATGGATATGGAGGCGCACACACAGATCACTGACATGTTGATTTTCAAATGGTGTTCCATTATCTGTGAAGATAGTAGAGGGTATGCCAAAATGACAGACAATGTGATAGAGGATGAATTTGGAAATCTAGACACTTGTAGTGAGTGCGAGTGGAATTGCTTCAACCCACTTTGTAAAGTACTCCATTGCTATGATTATGTATTTGTGGCCTTCAGAAGAGAGGGGAGTAATCTTACCAATGAGATCAAAACCTCAACAAGAGAAGGGTCAAGGAGGTGCAATAGGTCTGAGGTCTTGAGCAGGAGCATGGATCAAATTAGCATATTGTTGGCAAGGTAGACACTTCTTGATGAACTCACAAGCGTCATGTTCTATTATAGGACAATAGTACCCTGTACGTAGAATTTTCTTGGATAGGACCATGCCACTTGTGTGGGCACCACAGATTCTAGTATGTACCTCTTATAAAGCCTGGGCGGCTTTGTTTTCATCTAGACATCTAGAGAGCACATTGTGATAACCTCGACAATAAAGGGTATTGGCTACGAGGGTGTATCGAGATGCTCTACAAATAAATTTTTGGCATTGGGTTGTAGTGAGATGAGGGGATATGATACCATTTTGTAGGTAAAATTGGATATCATGGTACCATGGAGACTGGGGACCAACCAAGAAACATACGTGATTCAATTAATCATTCTCATAAGCAGGAGCATGAAGTTGCTCAACTAAGAATTTGTATTGTGTAGAATCATGAGGAATATCTAAGAGGGAGCCAATTGTGGCCATTGCATCAGCAGCCTTGTTTTGGAAGCATGGTACCTGTGTTATCTGCAAATGGAGGAAGTGTTCTTTTAGCTTGTCAACCATATGCTTATATGGTGTTAATTGGTCATCTTTGGTTGGATACTCATCTAGGACTTGTTTGATGATGAGTTGGGAGTCACCAAAGACATGTATATCTATGATGTTCCATTCTATGGCCACGCGGAGTCCTGCAATTAGTGCTTCATATTCTGCAATGTTTTTTGTGCAGGGAAATCCCAATTTGAATGATATGGGGATGTAGTCACCTTGAGGTGTGACAAAAACTATTCCTACCCCTGCGCCATGATCTGTGTAGGACCAATCAAAGTAGAGTTTCCAAGTTGGTTATTCTTCTATCATGTACAAATGCTCATCTAGAAATTCTATGACCAAAGGATATGCATCTACTAATGGTGCTTCTGCTAGCTGATCGGCGATGACTTTCCCTTTAATGGCTTTTCTATCAACATATTGAATATCAAACTCGCTAAGCAACATAACCCATTTTTCCATTTGACCTATGAGTGTAGTCTTGGAGAGTAGGTACTTGAGAGGATCCACCTTTGAAATGAGCCTGGTTGTGTGACTAAGCATGTAGTGGTGAAGTTTTTGGGTGGCGAAGACCACTGCCAGACATGCTTTTTCCACAGGAGAATAATTGAGCTCATAACCCACTAAGGTTCAACTGATATAATAAATAGCTCTTTCTTTTCCTTCATCATTCAATTGAGCAAGGAGCACCCCTAGTGCTATTGTAGTAGAAAAAATGTATAGGATCAGTGGTTAACCAGGTACAGGTGGTACCAAGATGGGTGGATTCGCCAAGTATTCTTTGATTTTGTCAAAACTCTTCTGACATTGAGGATCCCACTTAAATATGTTTTCTTTTCATAGGAAATGAGTGAATGCTCAGCACTTGTATGCTAGTTGAGAAATGAAATGGTGCACAAATTGTAACTTTCCATGGAGGCTGTGTAGCTGTCAGAGTGTTTTGATGGAGGCATCTTTATGATAGCTTGTACTTTCTTAGGATCAATTTCAATGCCTCATCTAGATACAATAAACCCCAATAGTTTGCCTAATGTGACTCCAAATACACATTTCTTAGGGTTGAGCATTAAGCAGTAGTGTCCAATTCTATCAAAGATGAATTTAGAAACATCTAGGTGATCTTCCTTTTTTACTGATTTTGCCAAGATATAGTCCACATAGTCTTTAATAATTTTGTGAATCATGTCATGAAAAATGACAGTCATCACTCTTTGATAGGTTTCCCTAGCATTCTTTAAGCCAAAAGGAATCATGTTATAGCATAAGGCGCCCCAAGGGGTTGTGAATTCTATCTTATGTTGATCTTCTTCTGCAATGTGAATCTGATTATATCCAGAGAAGCCATCCATGAGTGACAACATCTCATGTCCTGCTGTGAGATCCATAATTATGTCTATGTTTGGCAAGGGGAAATTGTCCTTGGGACATGCCTTATTGAGATCTTTGAAGTATGTACATATCCTAATTTATTTATCAAGCTTAGAGATGGGAACCATATTAGAAATCTAGTCAGAATAGTCAATGGGGTGGATGATCTTGGCTTGGAGTAACTTTTCTAGCTCCGCTTTAACAAGTAGTTCCACTTTAGGGTGCATCTTTCTGAGCTTTTGTTTGATAGGCTTGATGTTTGGGTCCACTAGTAGATGGTGAACTATCAAGTTGGGATCTAACCCCAGCATGTGGGAGTAAGACCATGCAAACTTGTTGATGGATTCCTTTAATAAAGTGACAAGATCACTTTCTTCTGCTTCAGTCAAAGATGCTGCTATGTATGTGATGGAAGGATTTTCTTTGGTACCCAGGTTGACAGGTTTTTCTTCTTCAATGAGAATCGATGACTATTCACGCCTATAATCACGGATCATAGGAAGAGGAGAATCTTCATCCTCTAGATCCTTAGAGAGGTTTTCACCAAGGGATACGCCCTTTGTTTTTACTATTTTATGATCAGATAGCGCTCTAGAGGGGTTTTTGCTAAGGGGTCAATTTTTCTCTTTTTTGTTTTAATTTTCTATTTAATTTTTGTGGCTAAAGTTCTCTTCCCCAAAGTATGCCTTTGGGTCTAGTTTGTAGACATATGCTGAGTCTTTCTCCCAGTCACTGCTTTTCTCAATTGCTCCCATAAAGCTTAGGAGCGCATCCTCACTTTGGAACTCGTCAACGTGTATGACACTTGGTTGGTCCCAGCCGATGAGTTCAAGATGGTGAAGGGGAAGGTCAATGAAGAGGATGGAAAGTTTTTATAGGACAACATTGCCCAGGAAGGTTTCATCGTCAAAAACATTGTCATAATCTCTCACAACTTTCTCTTCAGGGATATCTTCGATTTCAGCGATTTTTCCCAAGGATGGAAAAGAGACAAAGATGTTTTCATTGGTGCCCCCATTTGTGTCAGAGCCCATGCCAAGGCCCAGGTGCTTTTGTAGTCAGGTAGGTATAATAGGATCTTTCATTCCTTTCTCTTCATAACCAAGGCCACCTCCTTGGTAGTTCCATTTTTTTGTCAATAGTTTGTGCGTTGCGGGGTACTTATCTTTGAAGTAATTGAGGTGACTTATGTCCTTTGGTTGTGGATCTTTATATATCCATTGGTTGATTTTTGGTGTCATTTCCTGGCCATTCAAAGTACCTTTTGATATAAAAGTGGTAGAACCAAATTGTAGTGCCTTGGTTGTCTCTGATTCTGTCTTGCTTAGATTAGGCTGGTGACCTTGAGTGTGAGGATCAATTGGCAGTGCTCAAACTGCGAAGGCATTAGATAAAGTGTACTCACCACAACATTTTTTTTTGATCTTCACCATGGATAAGGTGGAGGAGAGGATTGTTTCTAGGTCTGAATGGGTTCGAGATGAACTGGGTATAGAAGTACCAATATCAATCCCGGGACAATGATTGGAATGTGGAAAGGATGTTTCCAATGCATTGTAGTATGCAAAGGGCTTGGGATCTGTTTGGATGGTGATCTCAGTACCTTTATATGGGAATTTGATGCACTGATGGTAGGTGGAGGGGATGACTTGCATAGAATGAATCCATGGGCGTCCAAGGAGGATATTGAAGGGAAGGTCAAGATCAACAACATGACATAATGTATCTTGAATAACTGGGCCAACTTGAATGGGCAATGATATGGTGCCTTCAGAAGTACGCTCTAGATTGTCATATGATTTTATTGTGCTGACATCATTTGTTATATCAGCTTCGGTGCAACCCAACTATTTTATGAAGTTTAGAGAGCACAGATTTAGGGTTGATCCATTATCTATCATGACCCGTTTAATGGAAAAATCTTTAACCATGACAACAATACAAAGTGGGAGATTATGATCAGTTTCTTCTGAGGCTACATTTGTTGGTTTAAAGGAGACCCCACAAGAGGAAAACAAGTGTCCAACAAGGTTTTGGAATTCAGTGAGGTTGATGTCGCTGGGAACATGAGATTCTTGCAAGGCTTTATTGAGGATCTCTTGATAAGTGGGTGAAGTGCAGAGGAGATTCAAGATTGAAATTCGGGCTAGGGTATTCCCTAGGTGTTCCAAAATTTTGTATTGGGTCCCAGTAGATGGGGCAGGACTGTCACCTGCAACTATTATCCTACCTCTACGAATGGTGATGGTGCATTGGTTATCGACACCCTTGACATGGATGACATTGACGGAGGACTAGACTTGGGATATGTAGCCGATGAGATTATCGTAGTTGATATAGGCATTGGTATAATATTTTCTGTTAGCATTTTCTTCTTGTTTACCCTTCCCTTGATCAGAGGACTAGGTAGGATTACCTAGGCCTGTACCTAAAGTGTGTTTAGGGAATGCATTTTGATAAATTTTAAGGCCCACATTTGGTGATGATTGGGCAGGAGAGTCCACTTTGACCTCCTTGCGGTCAATGAGATCCTTAATATAGTGTTTCAACTTCATGCATCTGAGGGTGGTGTGCCTCTTAACATAGTGGTATTCACAGTATTGGTTGTCTTTATACCAAGCTGGCTTAGGAGTTGAGTCATCAAATGGCCGTGTTTTAGGATACACAACTTGGTTATCTTGGACTAGCTTGTGGAAGATGACATCTATAGGTTCACCCAAAGGGGTAAACATGTGTTGTGGTGTATTCGAAGTGTGAGGTATTTATTGTCCCTGTGAGACTGATATAGCATTTACCTGATTCATAGGACCTTGATAGTTGTGTTGATATGATGTCCTTGGTGGGATAGATAGTCGCGCCTTGAGGGCGCATGTTTTACTACTAAGTTGACTAGGAATACATGAGATTGGGCTATTGATACATGGGAGGAGGTTGAGGGTACATTTGTGGTGCTTGCTAATAAGTCTGGGTAGGTACATTAGGACTAGCTACCACAACCTGAATGTGTTTGGTGTTAGTGGCTCCATCTGTTATTGTGTTTTTGTTCTTTTTCCAGTATCGTGATCGATCATTGTTATGTTTGTTAGGTTGGGATTCTTTGTAGTGCTTGATGGTACCCTCTTCTACAAGACCTTGTTTAAGATCCATACCTTTGATTCTGATGTCATGATAAGTTTGTATACAATTCATGCGCATGTGATAGGGAAGCTTAGGATGGAGGTTGTTGATGAAGATTTTGATAAGGTGTTGCTTCGGGGGTTGGTAAGACAACCTTGTATTAAGACCTTTCCAGCGCTGAAGATAATTGGCTAGGATTTCTCCTTCCTTTTGTTTGGAATTGCATAGGTCAAGGAGTGAGAGTTCATTTTTGACATTATGTGCGTATTGGGCCACAAACTTTTCAGATAATTCAGCAAAAGTATAGACTGTGCCATAAGGAATTTTGTAGAACCACTCATGAGTGGTTCATCCTAAGATTTTGGGAAATAGTCTCATGAGGAAATTATCACTATAGGCTACTTCTTAGCAGGCCATGTAGAATTCTTTCACATGACTCACAAGATCTCCCTTCCCCTGATATTTATCAAATTTGGGTGTCTCAAAGTGCTTGGGGAAGGGTATAGTAGTGATGGATTGATCAAACAGATAAGGACACACTTCCTTAAACTTAAATATTTTAGCTTATGTCCCATCTTTTAGCTCCTTGAGAGCATTCTTCATTTCCTCCCATTCATGATTGATTTGCGGGGGAGGATTGTTGATCATGATTGCAGGATTTCCTTGAACCTGATATGGATCAAATGGAAAAAATGGAGGATTCTATGGGGGATACTGTGGTGTTTGGTATGATGGTTTCTGGTCAACGTACATGGGTTGTTGTGGTGGAAGCTATGTTTGAGGGGAATATTGTAGTGTAGGAGGTGTCGGTGCTTGATAAGATTGTTGCAACTGCTAGAAATATGCTTGTATTTATTACAGCATTGGATAGGTAGGATGAGCCTGTTGCACACCTGAATAGGATGGAGGATAAGTGTTTTGCAGTGGAATGCCCCCAGTGAGAACTTGTTGTGGAGGTGGAATTGTTTTTGCTACAGAGGAAGATGACATGGCTATGTAATTGGTGGAATGAGTTTGTTGTTGTTGCATGAGTTGGATGAAAGGATTAGCAAACTGTTGCAGTGGTTGTGCCATGAGGGGATTTTCCCCCTGCATTTGTGGTTTTGGCTGTTGTGTAGTTTGGATAGTGGGTTGTATAGTGGTGAAGGGGTTGATTGGTTGTTTTTGCACTTGGGATGTGAATGGGTTGGTGATTTGCTGCTATAATTGTTGTTGCTAGGATGGTGGCTGAATAGATTGTTGCTTCTGACTAGGTTGTTGTTGCTATTGGATAGGTTGTTGTTGCTGCTATTGGATAGGTGGGATGGAAATTTGGGGTACAAGGAATGGGTTCATGGATGGTTGCAATATGGGGGGATTTGGGTTGAACAACATTTGAGGTAAAATTGTTGGCATTCATTGTGATTGCGTTGCTGATGGAGCAGGAAAAGTGGACCCTTGTGGAAATAAGGGTTGATTATATGCGTTGGTAGGTGGCATGCCTATGGTGAAGAATGGTGGAAAAGGCATGGAGACTTGGGTGCTTTGGTGCTATGAACTGGTTGTTGCATTTTGACTAGGCTAAGTGGGAATATGTGGAATGGTGGTTTGTTGTGTACTAACTAGTGGTGGTGGAAAGTTTGCAACAAATGTTGGGATTGTTTGTTGTGTACTAACTGGTGGTGGTGGAAATTTTGCAATGAATGTTGGGATTGCATAAGTAACCATAGCATTGGTGTTCTCAGTTGTAGGATTAGATGAGCTAGTGGCAAGATTAGGATCCATGTTCTTCCTCTTCTTAGTGGCTCGTGTGATAGGTGGCATGAAATGACTATCTTAAGGGGATATGAGATGCAAGATGTATGCAAGGATGCACCTAGGAAACTAAGGATGATGACACTAGGATTAGGATGTGCTTAATATGATGGATATGCTTCTACGGATTAAGGATGACTTGATGTATGCAAGGATCAAGGGTTGCTTTCCCTAGTGTAGGATCAAGTGGATATGATTGTCTACCTAAGATAGACTTGTGGTCTTCAGTGGATGAGATTCTTTGTTAATGCAAACCAACCTTTTGATCAAGGTGATGAGGTTACAAAAGACAAAGGGGATTATCCTAAACAATGCTTAGTTTAAGGACATTCAAGGATGGGATTTGATTAAGATGTAGGTTTTAAGAGTTGAATTTATAGCTTAGATTGTGTATGTTTTTTAGATTTTGATGCTAAAAAACATACACAATCTAAGCCAGAAATTCAACTCTAAATTCAATGGATTGTGGAAATCTGATCGATTTAAGATGTAGGTTTTAGCAACTCAAGAGGGGATGCAATACCAAGTGAGGGATGTGACAAGGATGCTTTGGATGAGGATTAGGATGATGCTAGGATAATTAGGATTGATTTGATTAATGCAAGATCATGCTAGGATGAGTGTGTGATGTGTTCCTAAAGATGATGACAACCTAAGGGAGGTCCTAAAATGCAAGCTAAGTGAGCTTAAGAAGAGGAAGAACTTTCATTTATTGTGGTAAACTGGCTAGTCATATTGTTCAAATCCAACAAAAGCAGAGTTTAGACAATATTTTCCAATGAAACAAGCAACCTTGTTGTTGTAGATCACTTTGTCAAATTGTTCTTTTTTATGAATCTCTTGTTTGACAGAATCGATGATGTGTTGGTATTTGGTAGCTTCTCAGGTTGTGTTTTTCTGTTCTCTTTGCACGGGTGGTAACAAAATTTTAACCTTCTTATGTTTCTTGTAATCGGTCATGTCCTATAAGTAGATCTGATCTTGGATGAATAGTTGGAGGTTTTTAGGACATATCTCATAAAAGACCAATTTTTTTGCAAAAGGATGTTGTCTTGATAATCTGGCAAAAGCTTGTTCTTGTTCTAATTTTTCAATAGATTTGTTCCATGGCAGGAACCAATTTCAACATAATCAAACCAAAAAATAAAAAGCATGTGTCTGGAAACAATCTGAAAAGGGACAAAGCAACCTTGAAGGATACAAGCACGTGACTAATTTGAATGTGCGATATTTAGCTGTGTTTCAGATTTGTAAATTTTTTTCAAGTACTTCAAGCACAAAATCTACCTAAGAAATTGGCATAGCATGAAAATACTTACTCGTAAGCTTAGGCACACACACAAGAGATAATCAGAATATGACCTTCACCAAGCACACAATGGCTCTAGTCATGACGCTGTATTATCTAGTTCCAAATGCTCAGGGTGGCATGAATGTAGGAGTGATCTTGGGGAGGTTACTATCTTCCTTGCACAAGAATTATATTCTTTTGGGGGTGTTCCAGGTAGCTTCTAAGCCTAGAGTGTTTAGTAAGTTTCTCCATTTGATTGTATCCTCTATGTTTGCGCAAGCACAATTCAGGCGTATAGCCCCATAGAGCATCTTGACAAAAGTGGTCTTGTAAACGTGATTGAGACCACGAGGCCACACTTAAGTTAGACAAGAGCCGAGTATAAGCTCAAATTCCAAACGACTCCTAAGGCTTTAACCCCAAGGAGTAAATTTGATTAACGTGAGTTAGAGTGTTGTGGCTTACACCTCGTTCTCACATGGGTCATTCCCGGGAGATTTTTTCCTCAACCGGGAGGCCCATTTAAAGGATTCATAGTAACTTGGATTGGTGACAAAAAGGAGTATGGATTTTTGATTTTCCCACAAGGGGAAAAGAGCATACTCTCCTATCTAATATTGTTTTCTCCACAAGAACTCAAGAAAAGTTTGTTCTTTCCTGAAAAGATTTAATTATTTAACACAAAGCAAGTGTGTCTAGGTTTCTGATCCTCCCAAAAGGGAAGAGAGCATAATCCCCTAACACTTGCTTTGGATTAGATAAAGAAATCTAACTAATTAATCTATGTTCCTAAGAAATATTAACACAAACACAATCATTTGGTCAATGTAGATCTGAGGCAACCTGCAATACAAGCACGAGTAGTCTTAAGATTGTGTCTTTAACAAGCGGTGCTGCAAAACAACTGATTAGTAATTTCAAGTTTGGCCTTTAACAAGCGTTGAACACACAAGAACCACTTAACAATTGTTTGTACATGATAAATCCAATTTTGACAGAGCGCAGACGCTGGTTCAGGGTGCAGACGCTGATTCTAGTTTTTTGCCTAAAAATGACAGAAAGCATAAAATAGGCTAAAAATATAGAAAAAACTAGAGAGTGGCTATACTAGTCAGAGATGCTGATTTGTAGAGCACAGACACCAGTTTGTGAATCGCAGACGCTAGTTCATGAAACAACATTTTTGCAGACGCTGTTTTACCTATAAGCACAAAAAGATAGCAAGAGGCAGCAACAAAAGTTAATTTTTCTCCTTTCTAGTCTTTAATCAGATCAAATTTAGCCATTTCAGACTTTCCAAATATTATAAAGCTAGTGTGTTTTTAAGAAACTTTCAAGATTTGTTCACTTTTAATGAATTTTTAGCATTACAATGCCTTGTGAAAGTGGATCTCTGATAAAAAACAAAATGCTAAAACATTAAAATCAGTGAAAAAGACAGTGAATCTCGAAAACCAAAAAATTAAGTTTGGAAAGTCTGAAATTATCACTACCAGGCATAAATGATAGTTTAGGTCATAGATGCTGGTGCAGTGTAGATGCCGAATGACAGTTCAGTGAGAACCAACGTTTGCATAGACGCCTCTGCATGAAACGTAGACATTGATCCACATTCTTGGCAAATTTTGAAAGAAAGAGAGATGAGAAGTTAAAAATTTTAGGGACATGGGTCCCACCGGGTGTGCTAGAATGTGTATGAGGAATTATTCAATCTATTGGGAGAAAGCTCAAACATGAAAACATTAGTGGGTTAGCACATCAATTCAAAATCACATGAAAAAGCAAGCAAGCGACAAAGAACTCAACATAACATCAGATTGAGCTAAAAATAAGTAACCATGGACCCAATTTTACTCATTTTGATTTTATCTTCTTGATAGGATGTAGGTGTGCTCTCTCAAACACACAAAATACAATGGATCTCAATGCAAAATGCAAGATTGATAAGATGAAATAATTCAAGAACTAGTATAAGGAACTAGTCTCAAATCTTTCAAAAGGATGATACTCTAAGCTAGTTAAGAAGTTGATATGCATATGCTAGATGGAAAACAAGATTCATTCACCAGATTGAAACCTACAATGTAATATCTAAGTTATTAAGCATACACTAAGAGCATATGAAAACATGAAATCTAGAGCTATGAACTTCTAAATGCAAAATAACATGATAACAATGCAAAATTGAGAGATGAAAATATGAGAGGAGAAGGCCTCTATTTATAGAGTTTTTGGAGAGAGGAAAAGGCTTGGATGAAGTTGCACCTATGTGGCATCCACATAAGAGCCACATAGGAGACACATAGACTTGAAAAGATGGCCAATTTTGAGTCAAAGTTGACATTTAATATTGAGTAGATCAATATTTCAAAAGGGGAGACAAAGTTGTAAGAAGGAATTAAAGAGGAATGGGTGCCCATTTTGGAGAGAATTTCCCCATGTGGGTGAGCATTCCATTAGCCTTAAAAAGGTTAGGAATCACCCATTAAGCATGGTTAAAGGATAGTTAGGTGGGGAAGTATACTTAGGAATTGAGGTGATGGGAGTAGGGTAGGAATATGGTAGGCTTTAGGGTAGGATTAATAGGTTCCTAGCTAGGATTTAGGGTATTATTCAAATCAAATTTTAATAAATTATGTTTTAGAAGAATTAGGAAAATGGAGGATTTAATAAATGTGAATTTATTAAAAAGGGAATCTTATGAGACAAATGTATTTAAATAAAATACATTAGAATAGTATTTACACTATTGATAAATACTAGCAAATAAAGCTATTTAATTGATTGAATTAAATAGTTAGAGGAATAAGAGGGAAAATAATATTAATATTAATATTAATATTTTTAGACATCTACACTGAGTATCAAAATAAAATTGAAGAGGCAATCATCAAAATGATGTGTATATTCAAATATGTTCCAATACAATTGGCAGATAATATGCGAAAAGAACTTCAAGATAGACTATCGGCAAGATGGACATTTGCATTACATTCTAAGAAAGAGATTAGGGAAAGAGCCCTAGTATCTGTCATGCCTCTCAAATAAAAAATGGAGGAAATTAAACAGATGATGAAGAATCACTCAAAAATGTTCTCACCAAAGTTGAGATCCTACCAAGTACTTCAAGGACATCTACTGGAACTAGACAAGAAGAGTGAGGCTGAATGGAGAGAGATACTTGATATACCTAAAAAGGCTACAAGTCCCGAGCCACAAATAGCTCTTACCAAAAATTTAAAAAATAAGGATGATCAGGCTAAACAAAGCCCCAAACATATTACTATCACTGATGAAGATATCAATGAAGAATCATTGAACACAAGAGGCAACAAGGATATGGATGTTGCAGATGAAACATGGCTGAACAATACAATTATTGATATTATCGGAGGAGATCCTGCAAGTGAGATTCAAAAAGAAAAAGATGTTAGTTTTGTCAAGGACCAAACTAACAAACGCAACACTATAACAAATTTTGCACAAGTACACATACTGGGCCAGAAGCCATTATTGATTCAAGCAATCAATATAATCTCACAGAAGGAGAAAAACCCCAAGCCCAATACTAGAATACCTGAGGATGTAGGAGAAGGAGAAAAGAAAGATACAACCAATGAACAAGTAGTCATTAGTGCAGAACAAAAAGATGTAGATAACACCAAAAAAGATGCCCAAATTAAAGATACAAAATAAGTGAAAATAGAGAAAGGTGAACAGGATAAGACAGTTGATACCACGCCAAAGGACACCAAAGGTGAAGCTACAGATAAAATGAAGGTAGATAAGGAGACGTCCTCATACAAAAGACAAGAAAACATGCAGAAGCAAGACAAATGCACAACACCACAAAATCCTTCCTCTAGCACACCATACCAAGAAGAGAAGTTGGCTATGGTTTTACATATAGGTGCATCACAAAAGAAGAAGAAGAAAACCAAGAAGAATAAGTTGGAGGTCACACTTAATGAGATCATAGAAATACCAAAGTGTGATCCAAATACTTTAGATTTTGAATCACTCCAAGAATATGGATAAATCTGTCAAAGGAAAGATTTAAAAGAAAAGCTTAAAAAGAAGCACCGAGACTCCTTAGTACTGGAGAGCACAAGGGATATTTTAAACCAGCTAGTCCCCAACATTGATGTTGATCACAATGCACCCATTCTAGATCAACTTTCCATTCTCACTGATGCCATCACAAAACAAAATGTAGATACCGAAAAGGGGATTGAGGAATGAGAAGAACAAAATTTCTAATATAAATTAACAGAAAAGATCAGCCAAGAAGTGGTAGAAAATAAGGTAAAGCTTTCAGAATTAACAAATGAATTATATCCAATCATTACTGAAGCTATTTCCTTAATTCAAAAGCTATGCAATTCGCAGAAATTCACAAAGGATAACAATGACAAGATTGCAAAGATCAATTCTGATATAAATGCAAGTGCTCAAATTATAGAGTCTTCTGCTGCAAGATCTTTCAAGGTGGGAACTACAATTTCTTGAGTGGCAATCTCATAGATCTCAAATCCAATGCATTGAAGATGTGTTATCATTTTTTTCTTCCAGTCAAGATAGTTTTCTCCATCGAACTTAGGACTCTCTTTCCTGAAGTATGCCATCTGATCTACCTTAAGCTGTTAGGATTTCACTCCAAGGCACTTGGCTCTGATACTAATTGTTGGAATAGTCCCAAGGATAACTGAGAGGGGGGGTGAATAATTTATCAGCCAATTTAATTATTTTCTCTTTCTTAAATGTAATTTGATATAAGGTAAATACATATTCAGACAACACAATAGAGTACTCAACAATTTTGATTATGGGGAAACCAAATAGGTAAAAACCCCAGTGGGAATTAGCACCCATAAATAACTGCACTAGTTTATAATGATCCTTGTTAGAAGATCTTACAACCCTATTAGGAGTTGATCTTTACAATGCAAGAAGTACATAGACATGGTTAAAGGTTGGACCTTGTTAGGAGTCTTTTATAGATAACCCTGTTAAGGGTGAGGACTCACTACCCAATAACCCACTGCTAAGATGGTGAAGGCTACAACCTTCAGTAAAACATATATACACTATATCTGGTAAATAAACTATTTGAGTAGACCTGTTGTCTTGATCAGTTCCAATGAATTGCAATCAACTTTTGTTTCTTCACATAGATCTTCAACTTATTCTTTTTGACCTTCTGCTCTTATCTATCTTTTCTTTTTCACTTCATTTTCCAACACTTAGCAAACATAAGAGAACTGCTATATGTACCTTCACCAAGGATAAGGTCATGACGGTATCTGGAAACACTTCATCAACTTTCTTGTCAGCTCAACCAAACACACAATCAAAATTAGGACCGCACAACTCAAACTAAATAGATGTGATGCTTCATAAATTTGGCTTTACTAAATTAACTCTAACATAAGTATTGTGTTGAAAAAAAATTAGCGCCTTTGGATAATTCTCTTTAACTCATAACTAAACATTAATAAGAACACACATATCCCAAAGATAGGCACAACTCAAGAAATAATATAATTACGTCGGCTCTTCTCAGATAGTATTCAATCTTTGTAACTGTCATAATTGTTTAATCATAACTCAATTGAAACTACATATCTGACTTGGTGTGAATGCACATAGCATCTAGAACATGTATACACCATGAAAGTAAACATGCATAGTACCAAAACATCTGTACTGATAATTTCATATAGGATACCTGCTATATATTATATGTTGTCATCAATGAGAAACATACAATCAATTATTTTCATAGAAGAAAATCTCCAACAGAGATTACAAGCCTAAATATACAAAGGAATGCTACTATGCTGAAGATGGTGTGACTGATGATGATTTAGGAGAGGATAAAATTGGAGTCATTGTAATTGAAGATATTGAAAAAATGTTTGATAAAATAGGAATTTAAGATGAAAAGAAAGCACAAGAATTTACATTAGTTTCCCAAGTAGACATCAGAATCGACTAGATCATTAACAGCGGGTGTTCACATCACATGATAGAAGACAAAGATAGATTTGTAGATTTGGATTAGTATAAATGTGGCATGGTTATATTTGGAGATAACACTCCTAAGCCTATCATAGGTAGAGGATCAATCACTCTAGATGGAAAGAACAAAATAGATGATATTTTGTATGTTGATGGTTTACATCATAACTTACTAAGTGTTGGATAATTGCTTGATAAAGGATATCAGTTGGAATTCAAAAACAACAAGTGCATCATTAATAACAAAGAAGGAGACATGATTGCATCAGGTTCAAATATTAAAGGTAATGTCTTTCATCTCAACTCTGAAGTATGTTGTTTTGTTGCAAAAGTAGATGACAGTTGGTTATGGTACAAAAGACTTTGTCATATCAATTTTGACAACATAGTAAAGATAAGCAATGTAAAGGAAGTAAGAGGCCTTCCTAGTATTGCAAGACTAGTTGATACTATGTACAAGGAATGTGTGATGGGAAAGCATGTGAGGAACTCATTCAGAAGCAAACAAAACTTCCCAGAGAACAAATTAGATCTAGTGCATACAGACTTATGTGGACCTACTCAAACAAGATCATACTATGGTGAAAGGTATTTTATTTTGTTTTTTGATGGTTTCTCAAGGATTATGTGGGTTGCATTCTTGAAAGATAAAACTGAAGCTTTTGACAAGTTCAGAATATTCAAAGCTAAAGTTGAAAATGAGTCTAGATTAAAGATAAAGTGTCTAAGATTTGATAGAGGAGGAGAATTCACCTCTGACAAGTTTCTTGAGTACTACAAAGAACATGGGATCAAAAGATAGCTAAGTGCACCTAGAATCCCTCAATAGAATGGAATTGCAGAAAGGAGAAATAGGATCATACTTGACATAACATGCACTATCATGATTGAAGGAAAAGTTGCACACACCTATTGGAGAGAGGTAGTCAACACAACAGTCTATACTATCAACAAAATTCAATATAGGCCAAGTGCAGAAAAGACACCTTATGAACTTTGATTTGGTAATTTTCCTATAGTAAAATAATTTAGAATCTTTGGAAGCAAGTGTTACATCAAGAGAGATGATGGTGTTGGTAAGTTTGATGCTAGAAGTGATGAAGGTATTTTTCTTGGTTACTCTACTAAGAGAAAAGATTATAGATGTTTTAATTTGAGGTTGAAGAAAATCATTGAAAGTACACATGTGAATATTGATGAGAAGTCCATGATTAAAGAGAGATACTATGATTATGCACCTATGATTGAAGATGAACCTAGACCTATCAGTAAAGAAATAGTCATTGAAGAAATGTTTGACTGTATTGATGTATCATGAAATAACCCTGAACCAAGTGAAGAGAAATCACAGATTATAGATGAGAGTGTCACACCTAAAATTATAAAATACACATCTAGATACTATTCAAAAGAATATATCATTGGAGATTAGAGCTGTAAAATTTTGACAAGATCTAAAGAAAAAGGTTTAACCATCGATGAAGAGGTATGTTTACTTTCACAAATTGAACCCTTACGTGTGGAAGATGCTTGTAATGATTTAGATTGAAAAAATGCAATGCAAGAAGAATTAGATTAGATAATTAAGAATGAAACATGGGAATTGGTCCATAGATCTTGTGACAAAAATGTGATTAGAACTAAGTGGATATTTAGAAACTAAATGAATGAAGATGGTACAGTCATAAGAAACAAAGAAATACTGGTATGTAAAGGATATGCATAGAGAGAAGGAATTGACTACTCTGATACATTTTCCCATGTGAGAAGACTGGAAGCTATTAAATTGTTTTTAGCTTATGCAACATTTAAGAAATTTAAAGTATATCAGATGGATGTCAAGTCAACATTTTTGAATGGTGACTTGATGGAAGAAGTTTACATAGAACAACCTGAAGGAATTAATTTATCAAAAAAACCAGACATGGTATGCATACTAAAGAAATCCCTCTATGGACTCAAATAGGCCGCAAGAGAATGGTATGAGAGACTTGATGGCTACTTGACAAAGATAGGATTCAAGAAGGGAGAAGCAGACTATATGTTGGAGATTTGATTCTGAATAGTTGATTGATTGTATGTTTGTCATTGATGACAACATATAATACATAGCAGTACTTCTGTATGTACTTATCCATATGATGACATGAAGAATTGTGTGGATAGATACGTGTTGTTGACATGTTTATTATGCTATGTTCATACACGCAGACCTAGATATGATGTTTCAGTAAAGATATGTAATTTTGTTATTGACGGTTACAGTTCTGGAGGAATAATGGTTTAAGGCCGACGCATGTAACATGTTTATTGAGTTGCACCTATCTTCAAGATATGCGTGTGTATATTCATGATTAATTATGAGTTTTTGATATTACTCTAAAGGTGCCAAATGTATTTCAAGAAGATTGCAATGTTATGGTCAATTTGGTGAAGCCGACTTAGTGAAGCGACGCGCCTATTAAGTTTGTACTTGCACGGTTGTAATTATGCTTCCGCGCTTAGTAGATCCAACAAGGATGTTATGAAGAGTTGTCTAACAGGTCCCATGATCTCATACTTGGTGTATGTACTTATAGAAGGTCATTTGTGATAAGAAGAGTTGCAAAAGCCAGAGATAAGAAAAGAAGAGCAGAG
>MU228093.1:2159398-2211022 GCA_018584345.1 Thuja plicata
TTTTTTCAACTTAGTACATCAAAGTCGGCTCAAAATAACTTTTGAAACCCGAAAATTTTGAAGGAAAATTATTTTCTGCTATTTCAGGTGGCCCAACTTCCGGAGACCATAAGTCATCACCAGTTGAATCGATTGACTATTATAACCCCATTTCGGAAATGCCACAAAGCGCTCTACAACAGCTCAATATGCAAGCATCATTGAGCCCAAGTTTCAACCTCATCCGGGGTCTCTAAAGCCTTCAAAACTGAGCCCGAAGTTTCTGTACCCTGATTTCAATACTGAAAATTTTTAATATCTTCAAAACCAGACTCGATCTAGCCATGAAACTTCACTGGTAGGCTAATATGACTGAGATGAACCTCCACATGCAAAATCAGAACATTCTGAGATCGTATGACCAACTTACTAAAAATAGCAAGTTTCCATAGATAGCAGCTCTGCACAAGGTAGCCCTTATTGAAAAGAAAACAGAAATATTTTTGGGTGATGCAAGATTTCCCTTACACCCAGGATGCTCCTGCATCACATTTCATCATATCTTTGGTTTACACCTGAGTCAGTAATCTTGTCAGTTCTCAAGGACAACACTCTATTGACACAAACTGGTGTTTTTCAACACCACCATAACAGTGTTTTTTAAACACTATCCTTGGACACATCTGTGTTTTTCAACACATATCAGATATCTCAAACATAAACATCTATCAATAACATTCAAACACAATGCACACACAAGCACAACAGTGTTGTTTTCAACACCTCATACACATCTACATTCGCAAACTTTAAAACAGGCTGAGCTATGCTTGAATATTTCTTTGTATGTTGTCTATTCTTATGGATTTCATTGACATTTTCTTTGTCTACTGCCTGTTGGCATACTCCCAATGATCTGGAAACATAAAATAAATAGGGTGTATGTGATAAGAGCTCCCACAATAAGGTGGAACAGCCTCACATCCCTCGATCTTGTTTATTTGTACGCCATGGTGAGGTCGAAACTATGTCATTGCTTGTTATTGCTTTGTTTGTTATTGTTTTGCTTGTTATTGATCTATTTGTTTACGCATGATCGCACTCATGGTTATCTTGGCTTTGAATGCCTCGATACTAGTGTACTCTTGCAAGATTGACTGGAAACAATGTTCAGGTCATCTTGGCTTTTGTGCACTGGTGCTTACATTTGTTCCTACATTTTATCTGATGATAAGTCATATTCATATCCTTATGGTTTCATTGTGGCGCCAGTAAGGGTTGTATCGACTTTGATGTTCCAAAAAATGCTCAATGATGATAAATATACGATGGGTCTCACAACCATGTCCTAGAATTGCACCTTCATATTGCATCTAGCATAGGATTGCATTTTCATTCTAGACTTGCATTGTGGCAATGATTCAGTGTTCTCTTCATTGCATTCTTCTGGGTTCATACTTTGGAGAGTTCTTCTTCTTCACCATTCACGTTTCATCACGACTGCATAGGTGTTTGATCCTCACTCTGTTTTGTGCAAAAAATGCACCACTACCTAATTTGACCGTCCTGAATCCATTTTCGTGATCCAAATCAAAATCTGACACTTCTATATAGCTCAAAATCACATTTTAAAATTTGCGGGACCGACGTAATCGGATGCTTGTGTAGTCACCCTTCTGACATTGCTTTCTCGTCAGAATCTTATCATATCATCATTTTCTGAAATCTTTGACTTTTTTCTTCAAAAGTCAACTCTAGTCAACCACAGTCAAACTTGGTCAACCCAACCTTGAAATCACTCAAAATTGATTCTAAATCTTCTAAATTCTTCCATAATCTGTTCTGAGTTCTTCTTGATCTTTGACTCAACATCTATCTACGATTTTTCGCTCTTCATCATCATTATGACGTGTCATCTTTCAATTTCGCTCCCGAGGGGGTAGGATGATTACATTATTGAATCTATTCCAATCAATCTAATCAAATCCTCATCACTTGGGGCATGTTCAGTTTTTCGTACCTCACGGTCAAAACTGGGTGTTCCATGCTTTTCAAACCACTTGGGGCATATTCAATTTTTCGTACCTCACGGTCAAAATTGGGCATTCCATGCTTTTCAACCACTTGGGGCATGTTCAATTTTTCGTACCTCACGGTCAAAACTAGGTGTTCCATGCTTTTCAATCACTTGGGGAATGTTTAGTTTTTCGTACCTCACAGTCAAAATTGGGTGTTCCATGCTTTTCAATCACTTGGGGCATGTTCAGTTTTTCGTACCTCACAGTCAAAACTAGGTGTTCCATGCTTTTCAATCACTTGGGGCATGTTCAGTTTTTCGTACTTCACAGTCAAAACTGGGTGTTCCATGCTTTTCAAATCACTTGACGCCATGTTTAGTTTTTTGTACCTCACGGTCAAAACTGGGTGTTCAAAATCCTTTCTTCTGTGCTTCAGGCATCAGACTATTCTTTGAATTAATGCGCTACTCGCACATCAATTCAAAGAGGGGCAAAATGTAACACGCCAAAATTGGCATCTCGCAACCCTAACCAATTTTGTTGTATTTTTCATTCTTCTAAATCATCAAATTCCTATCGTACTAGGCAATTCTAAATTTTCACTGACTCTACTCGACCTGAGGTTCAAATGCAAAAAATCCTAAATCTGTATTAATCATACATCATATTTAATTTCTAAATATCTATTTGGCTAAACAAACCCTATGATCAAATTAATTTAATTAATAAAGTCCTAGTACTTTAATTAAATTAAATTCACCCTCTTTAGTTGAGACACATGAAAAAGGAATTAAATAATATTTAATTATTAAATAAATATCATCATTTCAATAATTGAATTTAATTATTCAGATAATTGAGAAAAAGCAATTATGAGGTCATATTTATTTAATTAATTATATATTCTATCAAAAATCTTATCTTTATTTAGAAATGGAAACTTTGAATTAATTGTGCTTTAAAGAGAAAAAAAAAACAATTAAATTCAAATAAAATAAATTTAAACCAAAGGAAGAAAACAGTTAAAGCAGGAAGAAAACAATTTATTGAATTCTTTTTAATAAAGCTTTCTGTTTTTAACAGGCTTTTCTACTTGTTTTATTTCAAAAAGGAAATTTTCTATTCTGATCCTCTCAGAGTCTATAAAAGAACTCTCATTCTTCATTCAAAACCGCTTGATTACTCCCGGATTACTCACTTTATGCATTGTTAGAATACTGAATTGTTGTCTCATTTCTTAATATCTCATATAGATTAATTTCATTTTGCAAATAGCATAGTTTCAATTTCTAGACTAAATTGCATTGAAATCATGTCTTAGCTTAATCTCTCATATTTCATTTCTTAACATAATCTTGCATTGTATTGCATTCATCATGATAAATCCTTCGTTCTTAGATTGGTCCATGGTTGTGAGACTCTTGTTTTGAGAGCAATTTCAAAAAACCCATCTAGATAGAAGGCAACAGGTCGAATCACACAGGTAGATAAGATGAATAACTCATATTCAGTCTTGTTTGTATCTGGTGAAGAAGGACTATGTTGAAGTGTGTGGTTGATTAACAAGGCCAAAATTAACACATACACTTGTAATTCCAGAAAAGGGCCATAAAGGGCCTTCATCATCAGAGTATGATGAGGACAGTGATGAGGAGTATTCAGTTCCTAGATCTCCTCCAATAAATCAGGTATTTTTTGAAGAACATGCAGTGGAGAGAGAGAATATAATTGACCTAATAGAGGTCTCAGAGACTAAGGTCACTAATGAGCCCCCACTAAAGAGACAAAGCATAGAAGTAGGGGAGCCATCATAGAAGAAATAAAAGAAAAAGGATAGAATTGGTGCTCTTATCACTGGTGATAGAGCCTATGACCATCAACTAAGGAACCAAATAAGAGAAGGGAAGAAGCTGCCAAAAGATGATGAAGAGGAGATAGAGTTACCTCTTATGACATGTACTGATGAAAGATTGCTACACCAGGAGCAATTCTTAAAAGATGACAATTTCATTAAAACAAAAGAGTTCAAAGAGTTTCTTATATGGAAAAAAAAAAAGTAGGTTGGTGCACAACTGCAATTGGTAGGTGGAGATCCAGTAACTTGTGAGGCTTTACAAGTATTGTAGGATTATGATCTTAAATTAGAGAAAATCACACCATAGGAAGAAAGAAAGATGGTAAAATCCAGTGGGATGTTATTGGTAGAACAATGGGATATTGGGATTTGGCCTTTGCCTTCATCGTAGATCAGATAAGGAAACAACCTAATATAAAGATGTCATTAAAAACATAGGTTGGAGAGATGATTAGAGGATTTGGATACAATCCAAAGTCCTAGGTTATAGAAATGTGGAGCTTAGCTCCAAAGGTTCAGAAGCCATCCCTGATAAATATATAAGAGAAGATGGAAGGGAACAAGATCGCCTGGTCTTTCTACAATATAGGAGACTTGGAGACTTCTTAAGTGCTCACCCATTTTGCACAGTTGAATGAGACCAAGGCTGCCCAAATATCCAATCATGCACCTAAAAAGGATAGATTTCCTTTTACAAAGTTCTACATACTTTTTAAGTGACTCTAGATCTAATGTTCTCATATCATAGTCTGGTATTTCAATGATCTCATCCAAGGTGATTAGATTCTTCTTCTTCTTCTTCTTCTTTGAAAGTGTAGTGGAGGCACCTATATACAGTACCATAGAAAGTTATTTTTCTTGGTCTGATGTACTTGATGAAGGTTTTGGGGGTTTTGTGCCTTTTATCTATTGGTTGTATTTCAAGTTTTGTAGTCTGCCCAGTAAAATTTTGAAGTTCCCAGTAATTTATGTGCTTAAGAGTTAAAAGTCATGTCTAAAATTGCTTAAATATCTCTGCAAATGATGATTTTAGCCATAAACCTAGTGAAAATTTTCAAAAACCCTATGTCCTAGGGTTACCTTTGTTGGAAAATGCAAAAATCCCTAATATCTCAGTCAATTTTCTATTTTGAAGTTACTTTTTCATAACTTAAGTTCCAAAAATAAATCATGTTCTTTTAAGTTAGTCACTTAGTTTCGTAAGGTGAAGAAAATATTCCATTATGTTTAGAGACTTAGTGAAAAGCCTTTGTCACGTTATCTCCTGATGAAAAGAATATACCTCAATGGATAAGGAGATTCAATGACAACCATCCATCTTAAGTCAGATCCAACGGTGGTCAGGATATCTCGTGATAAACTCTGCAGTTTGAAAATCATCTAGCGAAACTCAATTTCCACAGTCATGAAGTCTCTTGAACAAACCAAAGTTAAATGCCAGTTTTAGTATTAGTTTTGTCGCCTAGTTGTGAAATAAATCAAGATTCAAATTAAAAGTAAAGAGACTTGGTAACAACCATTATATGAAAATAGATCCAACGGTAGTCACAAGGTCGCTGTAAAAGTTTAAAAATTCAAAAGTGATCTGATGATTAGGAGACAAAGGGATAGTTGAGACACATGCTTATCAATTGCATATTCTCTAATAAAATTTTAAAATGAGAATTAAACCTGGTGACTTGGAGATAGCAATCACAAAGTCTCATGAAAAATTAGCGTTTGCTTTGAAGATCTGGAGACTTAGCACTGACTGTCAGATGCAGATGAAAGAAGATCAATGGTTGTCGCATTATCTCCAGATGAAAATAATAAAGGTAAAATTATTAAGAAATTAAGAGATAAAGATTTTTTCGCGTTGTCTCCAAATAAACTATGAGTCAAATGATTTTTTTGACAATAAAGAGATATAAAAGTCACCAAGACTCCTGAGTAAACAAAGGTTAAAGATTAGTTAGTAGATGGCTCAATTGCAGTGTCTCTGAAAGAATATGGGTTAAGTGAATTCATCTAGCAACAAGGAGATAACTGTTGATCAGAAGGAGGATCCAACGGTAGTCGCTAAGTCTCAAAATGAAACCATAGTTAAAGTAAACATTTAGAGATAAAGAGATTACATAGTCGTGAGGTCGCTAAAAGAAGAACTAGAGTTAAAGAAAAGAATTATTCTCGGTGGTAGGATGTATAGTTACCAGCCAATAGAAATTCATAAATTTATGACAAGTGTATTAAAGGGTAGCTAAGTTGTATGAGAAATAGCCAATCAGATCAAAATCGGATCCTTTTTTAATATAATATGGTTTTTTATCAAAAAGAACTCATTCATATTTGATTTCCTATCACTTTTAGAGGCTACGACTAGAACAAAAATTGATTTCATAGCAAGAGGAATTGAAGCCAGAAGTGATTGGATCACAATTATGTGAATTATACATTGATGATTCAGAGATAAATAGGGGTTACCATTAATCATTGCTTCTTACCAAGAGTTTTTTAGTTTTCAGAGCGAGAATTTGCTAATTTATTAGTGTGTGCAGAAAACAGAGCTTATTCACATTTACAAAGTAAAATAAGCCGATAGTCAGTTTAGAAGCTGGGGAATTCAAGTGATTATCAGTGCTCTACAAGAGATTGGGTGATTAACAGTTGAAAGTGTGTGATCTAGAGATAGATTTGTCTCAATATTGCTGAGATAAATTAGAATAGAACAGTAGGAAAGATGAGTGTAGCTTCTACTAGTAGAAGAATTGGTGATGCTAATGATGACATGAAAGCGAAGTAGAATTATTCTGAAGAATTCATCTCTTTTTTGCCTAGATCAAGTCAGAATAGATAGGTAAATGCCGATACTCTCATAGATGATTTGTACTACATTAGGGATGCTAAAAATCTAGGCTCTTCTATTTATTCCCTTTTAAATTAATTTTATAATAATAGTGATGAAGTTGTGCCAATTAAACCCATGAACCTATGTACTAGCTAAATTAATAGTCCCTGACATCTTTATAGATGTTTATTTTATTTTAGATATGGCCAATAGGTATGATGCCCTAACCAAAACTATTAAAAGGGATGATGGGAAAGCCCTAGTAACCCTAGATAGGAACTCATTCATGAAAGCATTCAAAGTATATCATCCAATGGCCACAAAGATAAATTTGAAGAGTTTAGAGAATAGGTATACAAGAGAGTCTGGCATTGCATCCAAATTGATCCAAGAGTATCATGTACCATGAAGAATGAAGAATTACATTGCACCCATCCTAGGGACTTCTCCCTACTACTACAAAGACCTCAACTTCTACATGAAGTATATTTCTTATGCACTGTGCAGAGTGTTGGGAAAGGATGGAGGACCCGAGAGAATAACCTCAGATATCCTTATGATGGTCTTAGATATGTAGAGCCCTCATATCAGTACCAATTATGATTATATTCAGTATATAATTGAAAAAATTCATTAGGGATTTATCGATATCCAAAATAAGGAAAACAACCCCAAATTCATGCATTATTCCATTTTAATGCATTTGATTTTATACTACAACTTTCTTATCATGAATTGCTAGTATTTGAGGCATTAGAGGTTTCATTAGAATTAGGCCAACCCCATTCATTTTTGGTTGAGAGTGTGGAATTATACTTCCAGAGAACATGAATTCTATGCTTTTGAAAATTGGATAGTATATCCAATACTTAAGTGTCTATGTGTAGACAAGACAAGGCTACCAGTAAAGGTATTGCAACTAATAAGGCCATGCCAATATGTTGATAAGTGGCCAGGAGACCACAACTGGGGAGAGTTATATTATGAGAAGGATTTTACTTTGATCAGGGTGTATGGTTGTACTCACCCACCCCATGTTTTACCATTCCATGTGCCACCCAGGATTGCAGCAATGGAATTTATTAGATGGATGATTTTGACAGACAAGGAGCACCTGGCTCCTCATAGAAAGGGAACATTCACCCCCAGATAGTTCAATATTTACTACTTTAAAATTTGTAAAAGGGAAATAGATCCAGTAAATAATTGGATTAGTCAGTATAGAATGAATGTATCCCTCTATAGATACATAGACACAGAAGGCTTTATACTGAGTGCCAAGAAGCTCTTGACACAAACCATTCCTTACACAAAAGATCATGAGGAATGTATGGAGGAAGAACTTATTAGGAATATATTGGAGGATGAGGAGGTTGATAAAAGGGCCAAAAATTTTAATGAATTGATGGAATTGGAAAGGCAAGTAAAGAGAAAAGGCATCTCTTTTGGGGGTTTCTTCCCAGACTTTCCATACTTGAAAAGACTTGATGCCATGGTTGAGTCCCATACTCTATTCTGTGATCAACTTGAATATGCACTTGTAGTGCCAGAAAAGGGAATTCATCATCAGAGTATGATGAGGACAGTGATGATGAGTATTCAGTTCCTAGATCTCCTCCACTAAATTAGGCATTTTTTGAAGAACATATAGTAGAGGGAGAGAATATAATTGACCTAATAGAGGTCCCAGAGACTAAGGTCACTAATGATCCCCCACCAAAGAGACAAATGATAGAAGTAGGGGATCCATCACTGAAGAAAGAGAAGAAAAAGGATAGAATTGGTTCTCTTATCACTGGTGATAGAGCCTATAACCATCAGCTAAGGAACCAAATAAGAGAAGGGAAGAAGCTGAAAAAAGATGATGAAGAGGAGATAGAGTTATCTCTTATGACATGTACTGATGAAATATTGATACACCAGGATCAATTCTTAAAAGATGACAATTTCATTAAAACAAAAGAGTTCAAAGAGTTTCTCATCTGGAACAACAAAAAGCAGGTTGGTGCACAACTACAATTGGCAGGTGAAGATCAAGTAACTAGTGAGGCTTTACAAGTATTGCAGGATTATGATCTTGAATTAGAGAAAATCACACTAGAGGAAGAAAGGAAAATAGTAAAATCCAGTGGGATGTTGTTGGTAGAAGGATGGGATTTGTCCTTTGCCTTCATCATAGATCAGATAAGGAAACAACCTAATGTAAAGATGTCATCAGAAACACAGGTTGGAGAGATGATCAGAGGATTTGAATACAATCCAAAGTCCCAGGATATAGTAGTGTGGAGCTTAGCTCCAAAGGATATGAAGCCATCCCTGATAAACATACAAGAGAAGATGGAAGGAAACAAGATCACCTGGTCTGACTAGAATACAAGAGACTTGGAGATTTCCCAAGTTCTCACCCATTTTGCACAGTTAAATGGGGCCAAGACTGCCCAAATATTCAAGATCATAATCCTGCATGCTATAGTTTGTATGGCATGCTATCTAGGTTGCAAATATTTTCATTAGTCAAATAATTGTGGATTTGCATTCAAGTTTGACTCTATAGCCCATAGGATCAGGCACTATTTTATAGTTTTGCAAGTACTTGTTCAATCATCTAGCATTTAAGAACAATCATTCAAATACATTACATTTATAAGAAAGCATACATTCATAAGTAATTATACTCATAGAGTATACAATTCGAGTTTGTTGATTCCTTTAACAGAGAATCAAATAGGTTATCCCTCCTAAGTTCATAAGAACTATAAAAGGAAGAAGGATGAGAATCCTTATTGCATTACTATTTGTTGGTGTCAAAATACTAGTTTGGCTCATTAAGCTCTGTATCAGGTTATTCATAGTCACTTGCATAGTTATCTACTTATTGATATAGTAAAAGGCATTTTCGCAAGTTAGAAAGAAGACATAATCCACTATAAAGAGCTGTAAAAATAGTAATCATTAAAAGGTAATACCTTCCTGAGTTAGTGGATCTCAAAAAAGAAGGAGGATCATATCCAATCCTCAATATAGATTATTGGAAATATATAAGATCAAAGCATTCATACTGGGTTTAAAAGATACTTGCAAGAAAAATCCCTAACATTATCTACTTCTTGGTGTCTACCTGTCGGTTTGGTGTGGATGTATCCACATCAACATTAGCTTTATCTCCAACTTCTCCTTTGGTATCCGTTGGAATAGCATCACCTTGCTTCTCTTCTTCACCTTTATCTTTTTTCTCTCCATTTGTTTTTTTTTGTTCTTCATTTGTGCTTTTCTTCTCTTCTTCACCCTTATCCTCGAGTATGCTTGCATCATGCTCAAGTGACTTCTCCTTTTTTAAGATGATATTGATAGCCTATATAAATAATGACATTTTTCCTAGTATATTAACCTGTGCAACATCTGTTGTTGTGTCCTATTCCTTGATCTACTCTGAGGTAACAGTGACATCTTCATCAGCCTTAACTTCATCGACAGGATCACCTCCAGTGATATATATGATTATCACATCTTGGATTGTGACATCTATTGTGTCTCCTAATGACTACAAAATATGAGGTATGTCATCCATTTCTTTGCTTACTTCTATGTTCAATTTAACTGAATTGACATCCTCATTATCATTTATAAGAATGTACTCTAGGTTCGGTGTTGCCTCTTTTTCTTCATTGCGAGGCTTATCGGTAAGTTCTAATACTCTCTCAGGATTTGTATCATTTTTAGATACATGGAGTATTTGTCTCCAAGCATCCTCACTTTATTTTTCAAGCTCAACTAAGCTTCCCTGTAGTACCTTTTAGGGTCTCAATTTGGCTGAGAACTTCTTTGAATGTAACATCATCATTTCATCAATTTCTTCCATTTTGGACTTAGGTGGCATTATTGAAACTAGGGATCTTTCCCTTATCTATCTTTTAGAATTTAATGCAAATGTCCACCTTGCCAATAACCTATCTAGAAGTTCTTGTGACATCATATTTTCAAACTATATAGGTATGTTTTTGAATATACACATTATCGTCATGATGCCTTCTATTTTATTTTGATCCTCGGGATTTAGAGTTAGCCATTGTCAAATATTAGGATCACATATTCTACCTGACTTGATGATTGATGCATGGACCTCATCAATTATGGTAGGAAATTTGTTCTTTACAGGTTGTTTATCTTGTTCAGTGTCTTCTATATCTTCCTTGTTTCAGATTAGTCTTTTTCTCCTCTTTGGTTCTGAATCTTGTCCAGTTTGAGGCTTCCTCTTGTAAGTCCTCACTTGTGCTTTCTTAACCGGTCATGAACTTGCATCTTTTGTTGTCTAACTCCTTGTCTGAGATGCATCAGTAGTTCTCAGATTCTTTTTGGGTGGTACATCAGACTCTATTGATTTGGAGTCACTCACTTGTTCACCTTCACCAACGGGTGGCTATCCCTTGGTGTATTCTTGTTGTTTTGTTTCTTCATCATTTACTGACCAATTTTTCTTAAGTGTCTTTACCATTTTATCCTTCTTTCTGTCAATTTTCTTCACTACTAGGCCAGTCTTTATTCTTGACTTAGCCTCTTCATAGGTTCCAAACCTTGGTAATGACTTGTCTAATGGTTCACTTAATAATGCTTCAATAACATTTGTGGCTTGATCTATATTGATCTCATAGTCAAGTGGGGATAACCATGTTGTCCTTGGTACAACTGGTTTGATAAAGGTTTTATCGATGTCCATCATGAAACAAATATCAGCCTTATATTGTTCTGGTATCCTCATCCTTTTCTGCATCTTTCCTTGAATTGAGTAAATTATTCATCCATGAGTGATGCAAAATTATCACCTAGTGACTTAATGAATTCATTGATCTAAATTGTCACTGGTTGGGTAGTGTTCAAGTTGACATTATCGAAAGATGGGAAAAGTCTTGAAATTAGAAAAATATGCACATTAAGAGTGAATTAAACTTACATGAGTTAGATTTTTCTGATCTAATGGTCCTCATCTCCAATTGCTTCAGTAGAAGCTCAGATAGATCCAACTGTAATCCCTTATTTACAATCTTATGAGCAGTGTCTACTACTCCTCATGCAATACTATTCATTCTTCTGGTTGGAATATCTTACATCCCAGCACACATGCACCCAATTTTAGTTTAGGATCTTTGATGGAGTTTACCTTCAATCCTCTTCTATCCCATTCTACACTTGTCATCTTCTCAATTTTAGGGCGAGGAGGGTGTTTGAGTGCCTTGGCCTTGTCAGATATTGGATAATTGGTCACTGCTTGTATCACATCCCTAGTGATCTATTTTGGCTCATCTAGCCACATCTTTTGATCATGCACTCTTCTCAACACTATCCTGATCCACTCAATCTTAAACTCCTTTGAGAACATTAGGGCATTTGTTAACCCTTTTACCTTGATATGTTTATGATCATCCTTGATGGTTCCGTCTGTGCAAAGCTTCTTGTAATCTTTCTCAACTTCCAAATCTCTGATTTCTACAACTTTGCAGTGGATATACGCTCAGACATCCTCAATCAGAAAAACCCTATGTGGTATGCTTGAAAATGCACCAGTGTCATTGGGTTGCGAAACAACCTTTGGACATAACTTGTATTTAGGTTCTTCATAAGTGGTGTTCTTGATTAGGTTAACCTTCTTCTCCTTGGCATTATTGATCTTGGAAACATGAGATATAGTTGCCATGGTTTCTAAAAATTAGGGCTTTTCCCATAGATAAATGTGAGCTCGGTGAGTAGTTACTTACTTACTTGTCCCACTGTAGATGCTGCAGATTTTTTTGAATGTCGTGAAACTTCTATGAGTCTCTTCCACAATCTAGTCATTATTCTTCACTCTGTGCTCTTATTTTCTCCGCTTCTTTGCTCTTAATCACATGGTGAGTGGATGAGCTATTCCATCGCATTTTTATAGATGATTCCCTAAGTGGCACATTTAATGCTTTACCCACTTCTCATTGTTTGAAGATGGAATTTCTTGGATATCACACAAAATTCTTGCTCAAGGTAAGTGACAACTCACTTTGACCTTTCACATGTTTACTGATAGTTCTCAGTAAGTGGCAAAGCCTTCAATTTCTTTTACATGATTACCGACACATCCTGGTTTACATTGTAATTACCTAGTTTTGATTCCTTGATAGAACCGATCAACAAGTATTTGAAAATGATGAGAAAATTCTACAACTCCTATTTGAAGAGGATATTTTCTCAGAGCACAATCAGGATAGACATGTGCAAAATTATGATGACCAAGTGGTGTAACTCAAGTCCAATAAGTTTCCTAGGGGTCTATTCACCTTAGAGTCAGTCTTCAATATAGATAATCAATCCAAAAGGAATAAGACTAGCTTACTGGTTCAACATGAACACTACACTAACTTGGAGCTCGAACAAGGTAAAAGATTAAAATTTGGGAATGTAAGCATTAATTAAGAAAAACAACCTTACATCCAATTGTTTCAAGAGTTCAATGATCTCTTTTCTTGGAAAAATGAAGATCTAAGAGGTTTTGATCCAACACTTGCTCAATATACCATTGAATTAGAGGCAAATGCTAAACCAGTTAGGAAAAATAAAAGGCTTGTTAATCCCAAACTAGATCCCCTCATGCATAGAGAGGTCCTTAACCTAATTGAGAGTGGTATCATATATCTCATCAAACATACTAGTTGGGTTCTAACCTTGTTCCTGTAAGGAAAAAGAATGGAGAATTGAGGTTATGTGTGGACTTTAGGGAGCTAAATAGGGTATCCTTGAAAGATCGTTACCATTTTCCATCCATGGAATATATTCTGTAGTTTTTCTCTGGTTCTGAATGATTTTCATTATTGGATGCCTAATTAGGATGTAATTAGATCCTAGTTAATAAGGAAGATCAATTTAAGACTGCATTCACAACCAGATGGGGAACCATGGCCTACAAAAAAATTCCTTTTGGTTTATCAAATGCAAGTGCAACTTTTCAAAAAGCTATGGACATGGCATTCAAGAGCTGCATGTACAAGTTTGTGTTAGTATACCTTGATGATGTTACAGTCTACACTAAGCATGCAGATGATCATATCAAACACTTAAGGAAAATATTTGAAAAATGTAGAGATTTTGGGATCTCCCTCAATCCAAGGAAATGTGTGTTTGTAGTACATGAAGGGAATTTATTGGGATATATTGTGTCCAAGGAAGGTATCACAGTGTGTCCTGAAAGGATTTCTTCCATTCTAGAGCTCCCCCTACCACATCATTAGAATATTCTGCAATCCTTTATAGGAAGGATTAACTTTGTTAGGCATTTCTTATAGAATATTATAGATCTCTTGAAGCCTTTGATGACTATATTAAAGAAAAATGTAATTTTCAATTGGAGCAAAGAAGGGAAGACTAATTTCCAAGCCATTAAGGAGGCTCTAAGAAAGGCTATTGCCTTACTAAATCCTAACTTTAGTAAAGACTTTATTCTTTAATCTTATGGAGGCTCTGAGGTCATCTCTGCAATGCTAACTCAACAAAACCCAAAAGGATTGGACCAACCCATTGCTTTCTTTAGCAAATACTTGGAAGAATATGAACAAAGATACTCTTTTGTGGAAAATCATGTTCTCACTATGGTAAAGAGTCTTAATAAATTTAGGCATTTTTTGACCCATATCAAGGTACATCTAAAAGTCACTCATCCAAGTACCAAGGAGTTCTTTCTTAGCAAAGATCTGAATGAAAAGAGAGTTGGTTGGATAACTAGAGTTATGGAGTATGATGTAAACATTCAAGTTACCAAAATAGTCAAAGGTAGAGGTATTTATGAATAGGTGATTGAGGATGAAACTTTAAAGGATAAAAAATAGATGGATTAATCCCTAGTTATACATACAACAAAAAATCATGATAGGGCATCAAGATGGTTAACAAATATGGCCCATTTTTTGAAGATAGGTGAGTGCCCTATAGGCTTGGATTCAATGAAAATAACGTACTATATGTTGCATTCTATCCCTTTTTCTCTAATAAATGATATTCCTTTTAGAAGGGATCATAGTGGTATCCTTCCTAGATGCATCAATTCAAAATAGATAGAAGATGTTCTATAAGAATTTCATGATGGACCTTCTGGAGGTCATTTCTCTCCTAGGACCACTACTTTCAAGATCATGAGGGATACTTACTACTGTCCATCCATATTTAGGGATGGTCATGTCTATGTTAGGAAGTGCATGAAGTGTGCTATCTTTTCAGGGAAATAAAGGCTTCCAACTTTACCTCTACAACCAATTAAGATAAAGAAACCATTTGTGAAATCGGGAATTGACTTCATAGGCCTGATTAACTCTACATCTAGTGTAGGGAACATATGGATAATCATTGAAACTTATTATTTTACTCATTGGACAAAAACCATTGCATTGAAGGAAGCTAATAAGACCACTGTCCTTAACTTCTATGATGAAATCATACACAGGTTTGGGATTCTTGATTCAATAACATCTGACAATGCACTTTCCTTCATAGGTTTTAAATTCATTGAATGGGAATCTAGACATAGCATTTATCTTAGTACTAGTTCAAATTATTACCCTCGAGGTAATAGTTTGGCAGAGTCCACCAATAGGAATATGATCAAAATAGTAAAAAGGACTTTGGAAGAGAATCAAAGAGATTGGGACTCCAAACTAAAGTCTTCCTTATGATTAGACATGATCACTCCAAAAAAGATAATTGGAAACTCTCCATATATATTATTCTATGGAAAGGAAGCTAATTTTTCCTTTTCAATTGAATTACCGGCTCTAGACCTCGCTGCCCATCTTGTCCTCTTTGAAGAAGGAGACCCCTTGCAAGTACACTATGCTCAACTTATGGAGTTGGAAGAAAATAGAGACAAGGCTATGCAGACTATGGAGTTTAAGAAAATAAAAACTAAGAAAAGCTTTGATAAGAGAGCTAGATCAAGGAAATTTAGTGTTGGAGATATAGTCCTCAAATGGGATGAATTCAAGAGAAGACCTATTAGACATAAAAAGTTTGATTCATTTTGGGGAGGCCCATTTGTGATCTCAGAATGCAAGGAGAAAAATGATTTTCATCTCTCAACACTTTAAAGAGAAGGCTTTCCCATTTCAGTCAATGTTTTTCACCTCAAGCCTTATTTTGAGGTTTGTCCTACCTTGTAATTAATTTTTGTTGTTTTGTTTTATGTTCTAGGTTTCCTTATTCCCAAAGTGTTGTTGCACAGTAACTTTAGTGTATAGGTCTCTTTTCCCTATTTTGGTTCATCATTTCCTCCTCCTCGTTAAGGCCTCCTACTTCCGGAGTGTTTTTTGTGTTTTTGCAGACTCCTTGCTCAATGAAATGTCAAAGGCCACTGGTTTCATATATGTATAGTAGGCAGACATTGAGCAGAAATTGCCAAAATCTTACCCAAAATTTCCCATCCTATCCAATTTTAGCTTACAAGTGGGGTAAATGAGGCTCCCACAAGGGTAGATCCTAGCTTATATGGTTTCTATCCATGTTTATGGGGTCTTTTCCTTGTTCTCTGCATGTTTCTAATCCTGGTTTAAGCCCTTGTTCTACTGGAAAGGTCCAATCCTCTAAGTAAATGCTCTTAGACCCTAGATATTTCATGTCCCATTCTAATTTTAAGTTACCTTTTCTGTACCAATTAAGTTTCTATTTTCCATGTGATTTATATTGCTTGGTCTTTATCTCCTAATCTCCCAATGTTTGGTGGTTTGTCAGTAACATTCAGCGATATGGAAACATGGTTATGTCTTGACACTTTTTGTCTATCTCTTGATCTCACTATGAAATGGTTAAGTCATATTTCATTGGGAGACTCAGTGCAGGCTATTGATGCAATTGTTATGGGATGATGGTTGCTAGATCTTGTGATCATACCCTAGTCAATTTATTTTTTTGACATCACAAGACTACTTGGTCACTAAATCTCTTAATTTAATTAGAGTTAGGAATTTATGTCATTCCACAATTCATAGATCTCTTTGTCGCTGAATCTCACAATGTAGCTTGGGTTAAGACCTTTGTTGACAGATCAAGCGAGGGACATTGATCAAGTTTTCATCTCATGGTTGTTGCTAGATCTATGGATCAAAATGGGGTTACTTTTTTTGTTCAGTGACTTGGATTTTTCTTTATCTCTGAATCTCAAAATAAGCACGAGTTAAGATCAGGCCTGGTTAAGTCTCATTTAGCGATTCAAATATAAGGCTTTATCACTAAATTTCCTATCTGAACTAGAGCTAAATCAGAAGCTTGGAGATCAAAAGATTCCTTTGCTACGTCATCTCAAAATAGACTTGGAGTTAAGTCAGAGGCCTCGAGTTAAAGATATGGACTGTCAATCATGTTTTCATCTTACGGTTGTCTCTTAATCTCCAGATTAAACTAGGGTTCAATCAAGTATTCAGAGATCTGGAGATTGCTTTTTTGCTGGGTCACCAGATTAAACCAGAGTGAAAGCTAAGATCTAGAGACTTAGAAATACAAGGGAATTCAAGTGGCCAGGGTTAAAGACATGGTTAAAGGAAAATATCAGACAAGAGACAGATCTGATGGTCGGTGCCAAGACTCAAAGACTAAGATGATCGATAGATAACATTCAAGGAAATGCACTGAGGCACCACGTGTCCAGGTCAGATATGAGTTCTTGATGCCTAAGTAACTAAAGAAAAGATTTATGAATACATTTTAAAAGGAGAATAGATCTTGTTCTGAGCCATTGATATGGAATTATGAGCCACCTGTGACCCTTAGGATCTGAGTTTTTTCAAATATTCAAATATCTTTCTCAGAGTTTCATGGCAGTGGTGTGATTTTATATATCTTGGATAGGGTAGATAAATCAACTGACTTTTCTAATCAAATTTATGGTGATGAGAGTTCCTTTTGAGGCTTATCTGATCGTCTAAGATATTTCTCCAAGTGCATTAATGGATGGACAATATTGTTTTAGGGTTTCTACATTTTTTAAAGATATCTATTATAACCCTAATTTATCACATCTTGATCTAATCTGATGGATTGACTCTCGAGTCTATGTAGTTGAGGAGGTTTTATATAAATATTTTTTAGAGCTTCTATAGAGAATTTTTTTTTTAGGCTTATGTAATATTTTCTGTGGCATTCTTTCGGCCCCCAAGTTTTCATATGTTTGTAATTTCTCATTAAGGTTTAGATTATGCAAAGACCTTTTGTGACATATTCTCTATCCCTTGCTTTTTCCATGTCTATTTCTCTCTCTTTGAAGCATAATATAGTAATTAATATTGGAGAAATCTCAGAGTTTTGAGCCTTCTTTCTTTTCTACATCTCTATGCACTATTGTGGATTATTGATATAGATAAACTTGTGAATTTTGTTCATTTCCTATTATCTTGTATCATTTTTGTGCCTATTTTCTAGAGTGAATGTTTTCTTGCAGGTAATAGTTCATGTCTATCCCTTTGAAAGTTATTTTTGAGAAATATTTTCTTTCCCTAAACAAATTTCATCTCAGACCTTTGTCTGAAACACTTTTGCAAACCTATTAAGGAAGTTGTGTTTGTTTTGACTTAGGGATTTCATGCTAATTTTTAGTCATTGTGTTATGATTCATGTCATTTTTTGTGTCTCAACTTATAGATTAAGTTATTACTTTCATTCTTTCAGTTTTCCTCATATCCCTTTTCCTATCAAGTTTACTTTCAAGTCTTAAGAACTAAAATAAGTGATTATCCAAGAGGAACTAACCTAGAATCCTGAGGTCTCACTTTAGTTAGCAAAGGTCCTACAACCTAGAAGTGATTCCCATGTTATACCAGATCACTAGAATCTCAAGTTTAGTAGGGTACAAATTTGGTGTATAACCACTAGTTTGTTACAACTTATGTTTCACTTCCTTATGCAATGACTTCATAAAATTGGAAAATTCTTCTCCTTCAGCACTCCTCTTCTATTGTCCAGCAATTTCTCTCAAGTCTGATATACCTCTCAGCTATATGGCAGTAATAATATGAGAATGTGTCTTGCTACTACTCCTATTTATTGAATTATTATATGAAAACTCTTCTTGTGCTAACATCAAATCCCAATTACTTAGTTTGTCTCCAACTAAGCATCTCAAAAAGTTACCCAAACTTTGGTTTACAACCCCTATTTTTCCATCAGCCTATGGGTGAAATGTAGAACTACACTTCAACTCTATGTCCATATTCTTCCAAAGACTTTTCCAAAATAAGCCAACAAACTTATTTTCTCAGTCAGAGATGATACTCTCTGGTAATCCATGCAATCTGACAATCTCCTTGAAGAAAAGATCTAATATGTGCACTACATCTGATTTTTTTCTACATGGTATGAAATGTGTCATATTGTAAAATCCATCCACAATAATAAATATGGAATCATTACCTCTTTCTTTCCATAGCAAGAAAATAATAAAATCCATGTTGATATCACTCCAAGGTTTCGCTGGAACAGATATCAATGAATACAATCTAGTATTCTGACTTACTCCTTTGGAAACTTGACAAAATCCATAACTCTTCACAAATTTCTCAACATCCTTATACAACTAAGGCCAAAAATACCTTTACTCAAGTAAAATCAATGTCTTATCAATGCCAAAATTTCCAGCCAAACCACTACTGTGGTTCTCCTTTATCAAATTGATTCTCATTGATCCCCTTGGTATACATAATTGAATACCTTTGAACAAAATATCTTCCTAAATGAAATAGTCTTCAAACCTACTTGGTTGATCTGGAATAGGTTCTCTACACATTATCCATCACTCATAAAAATTAGGGTTTGTTTCATACAAATTCTTCATATCATCAAAACTAAGAAGCTCAATTGTCATTTTAGTCAATAGAGAACTTCTACTCAATGCATCAACAACTTGGTTGGATACTCTACTCTTATGCTTTATCACAAATGTGAAATTCTACAAATACTCAAACCATTTCATATGTCTCTAATTCAAGTTAGTCTGACTACCCAAATACTGCGAAGCCTTATGATTAGTATATAAGATAGATTCACATGGCATCAAATAATGTCTCAATCTCTTTAAATCTTGAACAATAGTATATAATTCTTGATAATACACATAATATTTCATTTTAACATCATTCAAATTTTCACTAAAGAAAGAACCAGGTTTACCTTCTTGACTCAACACAGGTCCTATTGCACTACCACTTGCATCACATTCCACTTGGAATACTTTATTGAAATTAGGTAAGGCTAACACAGTTAATTCAGAAACCTTCAATTTGAAAGTCTCAAAATTCTTATCAGCTCCATGTTTCCACTTGAATTCTCTCTTATCTCCTCTTGTTGTGTCAGTCATAGCATTATAAATTGAACTAAAATTTATGATAAACTTGCTAACCCATGAAATGATCTTACTTCACTAACATTCTTAGGTGTAGGCCAATCAAGTATAGCTTCAAAATTATCAAGATCCATCTTCAAAACATCAGCCAAAATCACAAAACCTAAATACACATGTTCTTCTTTCATGAAGGAACACTTCTTCAAATTAATCAACATCTTTTCCTCTTTTAATCTCTACAATTCCTATTTAATGTGAAGCAAATGGTCTTCACTGGTCTTACTGAATATCAAAATGTCATCCAAGTACATAATCACAAATTTACCCAAGAATTTCTTCAAAACCTCATTAATTAACCTCATAAAAGTACTTGGTGCATTAGTTAAACCAAAAGGCATAACCAACCATTCATACAAACCTTCTTTTGTCTTGATAGATGTCTTCCATTCATCACCTTCTCAAATTTTGATATGATGATATCCACTCTTCAAATTAATCTTGGTAAAATATTTTTCTCCACTTAAACAATCCATTATATCATCCATTCTCGGTATAGGGAACTGATACTTAACTGTGATCTTGTTAATAACTCTTACAGTACACATTCACCATTCTCCATTTTTCTTAGGTTCCAACAAAGCTGGTACTACACATGGACATAAACATTCCATGATAAAACCTTTCTACAATAACTCATGAACTTTTCGGTTGAGTTCCTCAATCTCAGTTGGTGTCAATCAATGTGGTGCCTTGTTTGGAAAACTACCTCGATGAATTAGATCCATACAATGACTAATATCTCTCATCAATGGTAAACCATCCTATACATTATCTTAAATGATCTCTTTATACTCAGTGAGAAAATTCTAAACTTCTTCAGGAAATTTATCTTTTATTTTCTCACTTGGTTTGTTAGGAATCAAAGCATAACAAACATCACTTCTCTTCAGTTCCTTAACAAACTGTCTACCTTCCATCAAACAAACTTTCACAGATGTACATACCTCACCAATATATTCTTCAACCAAAGGAAGAAATATTTATCTCTTTCCATCAACCCAAATAGTATATTTGTTCAATATTCCAACATGTATAGCATGTCTATCATATTTCCAAGGTCTTCCCAAAAAAATATGAACACAATCCATAGGCATAATATCACACAAAACCCTATCATAATACTTTCCAATTTTCAGATTCATAAAACATTGTTCACTTACCATCAATGTATGCTCATCCTTGATCCATGAAATTTGATAGGGCTTTGGGTGCTTCAATCTTTCCAACTACAAATTTGTAACCATCTCCTCGAATGTCAGATTCTCCAAACTCCCACTATCAATAATCACTTTCCAAACTTTGTTTGCAACTCATCATATTGTCTTGAACAAAATTTTCCTTACCAGATCTTGTTTATTATTCTCACTCCAGAAGATCCTTTTAACCATCAAGTTTCCTTCCTTCTCAGGTTCTTTCAGTGAATCTTCTTGCACCCAAGCATTTATTCTATGACCGACCTTCTTTCTTGCATGTGTACACTCAAATGATATATGTCCCTCTTCTCCACAATTGCAACAAGTTCCTTTAAATCCTCTTCTTCTATATCCACCTCAGGAGTAATTACCCCTTTCTCTGAATGAACTTCCACCCTTCCACTCGGTCTTGCCTTTGTCTTGATCTATTTTATCCTAATCGGATACCTTATTTTCACCATAAGATCTACCTCTTCCTCTAGGGAATCGACCACCCCTTCCTCTTTATTTTTTCTCATGTCTTTAATTAAATTTATCCTCACCTTTGAGGAAAAATGATAAGCCTCCTTAATACTCCCAATCTTTACCAAACTAATCTCTTCTTAAATACAAATCCATAAGACATTTAGGTATCTTGTAACTCTTTCCACCTCATCTTAAACATGTCTAGATATGATATCTAACCTATAAAATTCCTTGGTGTAATCCTTCATAGAGCTATCTTTCTACTTCAAACTTTTTATTCTCCTAACTATGTTAATCTAATAATCATAGGGTAGAAAATTGCCCTTCAACTTGTTTATCATCTTATCTCATACCTTGATCTTGTCTCTACCTTTCTTCTCTCGGTCCAATTTCAGATTCTCCCACCATAAGGATGCATGACCTTTCAAGTTTTTCCTTTAAATATTCACCTTGTTCTGCTCTGATATATTCTCATAATCAAATTATTTCTCTATCTCAGTTATCCAGTCTATCAATTCATCCAAATCATACTTTCCACTATACTTAGGAGGATTAAACTTAGGTGTGGACTTCAATTTTTTTAATGCTTTCAGGAATCTTTCTTCTCCTTGATCCATTATAAGTGCAGGTGCCGCTTCTTCCTGTACTTCCTCAACTTATTCATCATCACTAACATCCTTGTGATGTTTCCCTTGGTAGTGGGTTATCTCAATAGCTTACAACCTAGAAGTTCAATCTGTATTAGCATATCAACTAAGCCTGGATCTATATTTTTATTCCCTCGAACCATCTGATCAGGCATATTTATGCCATATTTTTAATCCATAGGATAGTTTTTTCCATGTCATGTTGCCTATTTTCATTATAATTTTCTCCAAAATTATATGTTATCTTCATGATATTATGTGGAATGCAACCCTGAAGACATTTGATACATTTTTAAGACTTTGACATGCATACCTATCCATAAATAATATATTAAATATGATAATTCTATGGTTATGTTTTAATAAGTAAATATCTATTTGAATGAAAGTGTATGCATGCATGTTTGGTTGATTCTATCTTGGATGTCTATATTCTACCACCTTGGTATAGATCATGATAAGTAAACAAGGATGATCAGGTAGATTTGCATGTGCGTTGGACAATCATACCTGGTCTTGCAGTGAGCCGATAGACAAAGGATTTTATACAAATCATGTTATAGTTGTGAGAAGGTGAAGGTGGTAGGAGTGGAACAAGGATCAAGTTAAGAAGTTATTATTTTCTTTAGAAGATATAGGAAATAGTGAGAGGCTAGATCTGTTCCTCTTACCCGTTGTGACATTTCCTTTCCTACTATTTTGGATATCTCTTTCCTTATTTCTAGATGTATAATTAAGTCTCCACTTGTTTTATGGTGTGAGCATTTAGCTGTTAGATTTTTTCCTTTAAATAAATCCCTAATCCAATGTGAGAAAGGAGGGCTTTGTTAGTTTTGCATAAATTATAGTTTCCATTCTGTTACTTTCTAGTTTTCATGAATACAATTGTGCTTCATTCTTGAATCAATGATAATAAAATGTTGAAAGATAATATTGTGTATTTGGTTTGGATACTCACCTAAGGGATCCTACTTGGTGAGGAATCCACATTAGGTAGATTCATTTATGTATTTTTTATTCCTTCATCTTGTTGTTTCAATTCTAAGTATAAAACTATTCCTATAGCCAAAGCTGTAGGTTAGCTGTTGCTTCTTTTAGCCAAAGTGGAAGATCAATTGAAACATCATGGTTTGGAGTTTCAAGCTTTTCATTCTTCAAGCTTTAATATTTCTACATTTATCTTTCAAGTATTTTGTTTCCTCCAGCAATAGACTATCTTTCCTTTCAAGCAATTTATTTCCTGCAACAATAGCATGGTCTGAGTCAACTCTTGGTGCATATATTTTAGTGCCCCATTTTAAGTATCATGTCTGTGGGTTGATAATTAAATGAGTTTTTATGACAAGGAGGATACCTAATCGGTAGGATGACCAATCCCTTAATCTTGGTGATAAGCCTATTTTTTGACCCCTTTCTAAAACTGACAATTTTTGGTGTTGTTGTTGGGGACGGTGTCAAGCCGAGTTTTAACTAAGCCATTTGTAGAATTTTCTTTAGTTTATGCTTTCATTATATATTTTTTATTAAATTATAATTCAACCCCAAAATATTTCCCACCCAAATACCATAGAAATTCATTCCAACTGCATGCATAGAAAAATAAGAGATGCTCTAGGAAGATTCCTGCCAGATTACCCCAACAATTAGCTAGGAAATTTTTTTTGCCAGAAGAAGAGGAGGATGGGCCATTTTATAATACCATCTTAAACCATCCTACATCCTCATCATCATCATGCTCCATAGGAGAACTATTGGATCTTAATGATTTTTTGGAAGCCTTGGCCAATCTAAGAATTCAATATCCCGATATTCCAGAAGAGGGGAATCCATTTTCTTTAGTCATCTAACAGCCTCAAAATAAACCTCAAGGTCTGCCAAGATGGTGAACCCTCCTACCTTTCCATTCCCTATCATTGATTAGAATGATAATAATAACCTCAAGAACATTATATCTTCAGCCCTTCCCAAATTCTATGGCCTGGTGACAGAGGACCCATATACCTTTCTCTTCGAATTTGATATCCTCTGTTGCAGTTATGACTACACCATATATCCCCATAGGCTCAAGTTGTTTCCTAAAACTCTTAAGGAGTATGCATTAAGATTATTTATGGGCTTAGGCTAGGATGTCATCCATCATTGGGATGAAATAAAGAGTGCTTTCTAGACCAAGTATAAGGAGTACTACAGAGGAAATGATATGGGGGGCGACATTTTTAAGATCGAAGATTATGTGTCAAGGTTCTTGTTCATCTTACAAAATAACACGTAGCATCAGCTCAACCAAGAGTATCAAAAGTTACTCTTTTTGTGGGGTATCAATGAGAGGTGCACTGAAGCATTAGACCTTGTGGTAGGAGGGGATATCACCCAATCCACCTAGGATGATATGAAGAAGATATGCCTTAATTATTCAAGATATGCTACCAAGAAGGAGCACAGATATAGGTCCATTGTGGGCAATTCAAGAGGTGTTGTAGCCTCTCAAATAGAGATATCTTACCTCCTTTCTAAATTCAAACAAGAAATCATCTATAACATGGCCACACAACTAGATACAATGCAAGAAAATAAGAAACATGATGAGGCTGAAGCTATTCTGGAAACATTCTGCCCCCATTAGAGATAGCAGAAGAGAGACTATCAGTGTAAGTTGGTTTTTAATCTAGAGGTTTCTTAGCTACCAACTAATTTTAATCCAATTGAAGGAAATGATGATAAATTATTCTTCGTTGCACATCAGAGACCATGGGCCCAAAGATAAGGTATCCCTCAGGATCCTCTTACATTTAATGGTCCATTTTATAGTAATCAATGGAAACCTTCTATGAATCATCAGTACCCTCCTTGGAATAATTTTCAACCTCGGTGGCCCAATTACCCCAATCTTTAATGGTTAAAAATCCCCAAGGGAATTGTAAACAACCTTAAGGGGCATGACAACCAACACATGGTAATTGGCAACAAAATAAATAATGGTGAGGAGGTCAGCAATGACCAAACCAACAACAAGGAGTCCTACAGTCAGCTCCTAATCCTTCATAATAGGAAATATTTCCACCTCTGAAAATAACTACTACATCTCTAAGGCCACTCATCTTTCTATTCATCCTCAAGAAAATCCTAATAATAGACCTCGAACACCTCAGCAAAATGTCTATGCCACAGAGCCATCCCAATATCTTGCCTATGCTATCAATATTAATCATATCCACTTGTGGTCTGGTACTACACTATCTAATCCTACTCCACCTATTATAATAGAGGTCTCCTCAAAGGAACTAGATCATCTAAATGAATCTGCTGGTACTCAAGTAGGTCCAACTGCAATACCTGCTAGAATCTAGCAATCTCCTCCTTTTCCCCAAAGGCTGCAAGCCAAAAATCCCAAGCCTTTTGAAGATGCAAATTTTGACATACTTGATGAGCTCAAAAACATAAGTGTTCAAATACCATTATTTTAGGATATCAAGGATGTGCCCACCTATGGAAAGGCTATCAAAGAAGCCTATTTAAAGAAGCCTGACTGAAAAAGAAAGGAATCATTGGTGCATGTGTTAGGGAAACTTGCAGATATAATGTTGGGCAAAATAGTTGTCCCAAAATATTCAGACCCTGGCAACCCAGTTGTTGAGGTTACTATTAATTGAAGAACCATCAAGAATTTTTTTATAATCTAGGAGTGGCTATAAATGTTATGACCAAAGACATTATGTAGTTACTCCACATTACCAATATCAAGAACACACCTTCTATCTTGCAACTTGCAGAAAGTTCCAAAGTCAACCTACTGACTTCATGATACTGTCACCAAAGGCCACATTGGGGGGATATACAATCATTCTAGGCAAACCCTAGTTTTCCATTATTGATTCTTACATAGTTTGTCTCTTAGGGGATATGACCATCTCTGATGGTCAGCATACTAAGATGTGAGCCTTATATCCACCTAGCCAACCACAAATGGAGTGGACCTCCCCAAACTGGCCAGACATAGGGGGGAGGCTGAGGTAATAAATTAAATATCCCAATTTATGATGTTGAAAAGAGGAGTGGTTTTAAGTTCCTACCCTGAATGGCATCTGCTTTGGTGTTGCTACTTAAAATATTCTTCTCCTGATCAATGTTGACTAAAAATGTCTTAACAATCTCATTTGTGGGATGTTGAGAGATTGCCTCTTCACCCATATCCCTCTTTAAGATTTTAGGTTGCCCTGGAATGGTTAAGGAGTCCCACATGGACATAGTAACATTCATCCTTTTCATATTGTCCACAATATTGAAAGGCACTACTGCATGGACTTTTTGGTGTGCTTCCACCATTATGGGCTCAACCACCTTGGGAGATTGACTCTCTTTGACCTCCATGACATGAGGCCTTTTCAATCTAGTCAGAATAGAGTGATGTGATGACTCTATATATGTAGTAGCTTTTCTTCCATCCTATGTATATTCCATGTCTTGGGCTCTTTTGTTGGACCGAGTATTGGCCGCAATTGAAGGCTCACCATTTACTCCACTAAAATATTGTTCTTCCCAATTAAAGAGATAATTTTCTTTAGATTTGGTATCTTTCTGGGGCCTTGACCCACTAGAAGATAGCTTTGATTGCATGTTTGAGTCATTTTGTTGTGTGAGTGCTTCATTCACCACTCCATTCAATCATGTATTCTAATTATGTTGTTGATTTCAAGGATAGCACCATTCAATCTCTGATGCAAGATTATTTTGACTTGGAACCATATCTCTTACTGGATTTGCAGAGTTGAGAGGTGATGGTTTATAAGGTTGAAATGGATTTTGATTGAAATTTTGCATTTGACCTTGGTAATTTCCCTGATATGGTGGTCTAACTTGCTGATAGGATTGTCTTTGAGCTTGATACTACTGGTTAGGACCTTGATTTTTCTATTGGAAAGGTGGTCAAGGACTTTTATTTTTACTTTTGAGGTTGGTCAACTCATTACTCATAGTCTGTAATAAGCTCTTTATTTCTTATTGACCACTTTGCAATAAACTATTCATTACTTATTGACTACTCCTCATTTCTTGCAGTTCTTGGGAAAAGCCTGCTTTTGACTCCTCATTTCTTGAACTAGCCTAAGGTGTTTTGAAAGTAGGTATACGAGTGAATGGAGGAATATTCAGAGGCATATTGAGCTGAATATATAGGTAGAAATGCATGGGTGGCTTTGGGCCTATCTTGCCAGCTTGAATTAGACAATTTATTGCCTTAATAGCTATATCAAAGGCCTAGGACAATGAAGTACCTCCCGAAGGCTGAATCATGATAGATAGATCACTATTTAAACTTTTCAAAAAATATATAAAAGTATAGTCTACTAAAGACCTTATGGAAATAGGAATCCTATTCCATGTCTTAAGAAATCTGTCATGTATTCTTGAGGAGCTCTCTGGATGGTAGTGAGTTTCTCTATTAGGAACAAATGATCTAATTTTTCCTCAAAATATTTATTGAGGGAGTCACCAAGTATGTCCCATGAATCTATGGATCCAACTTCTAAAGTCCTAAACCATTCCAAGGCCTTAACTTTGAAGGAGGCTGCCAATAGCTTAGTAGTGACATCTTCCTCAATGACATGGTGTATTTTACACATTGTACCCACATCTCTGACATGTTCACAAGATATTTTTTGTCTTTCACCTGTGAAATTAGGTAGACTTTTTAGTGTTTCTAGAGGCACATTGTGATGTTGAGAAAAATTTAATGGGCTCCCTTGATTGAAGGGTATGATTGCAAACTATCTTGCCATTGCAGGGACTATGATATGTTGAATAGAAATTGTATGGGTTGTATTTGAACTAGGGAGTGCAGTTGAAACCTCTAGTAACTCTTTTCTTAAATATCTTCCTCTCCTTCTAAAATGGAAAAGCAAGGGTCTCTCCTCTGAAGAAGGGGGTATATTGTACTCTCCTTGTAGGGTATGTCCTTTGAGATGATCTCCCTTTTCTTCTTATTGGAGGAAGCTGCAAAAACCCAGAAGGCTTTGAAATCCTTGTTTTTGTCCTTCTCACAAACTTGAACAATAACTAGATATTCTTATTCTTAACACTAATCAACTCACTAGATATGCCTTAACGAGAACCACTCTAGGCCAGTACTATGTAATCAAAATATCAAAGATAACATGGTTTTAAAATGAAACTTCTTTTTGGTCCCAGCGGGCATGCCAAAACTATTATACACCAAATTTTCACCCTATTAAGCACTTGAGCCTAATGATTTGGTATAACATGGGAAGCACTTCTAGGTTGTGGGACCTATGCTAAGTGAAGTAAAACCTTTGGATTCTAGGCCAGTTCGTCTTGGATAATCACCTAATTTTGCTCTTAAAACATGAAAAGTAAACCTAGGAGGAAAAGGGATAGAAGGAGAAGTGAAGGGAAATAAAGAAAAACTTTAACCTACAAGGTGATGCACCAAAAGTGACATGAATCATAACAAAATGACTAGTAACTAGCATGAAATTCTTTGATCTAAGCGAGCACAAGTTCCTGAATAGGCTTGCATAAGTATTTCATAGAGAGGTCTAAAATAAAAAGAGGCTATTCAGGGTAAGAAAATATTTCACAAAAAATAGAATATTCAATAAAATAGACACATACTATGACCTGCAAACATACATTCACTACAAAAAATAGACACAAAAATGAGACAAAATGATAGGGGATGAACAAAATCCACAAGATCATTTAAATCAATCACCCATAATAGTGCATAGAGATGCAAAAAAAAAGAGGGCTCAAGAAATCCATGATTTATCTAATATTAGCCACTATATTATGCTTCAAATAAGATAAATACAGACAAGAAGACCCAGGGATAGAGAAAATGTCACAAAAAGCCTTTGCATAATCTAAATTCCAATGAGAAATTACAAACAAATGAAAACCTGAGGGCAGAGAGAATGCCACGGAAAGTCTTGCATAAGCTGAAAAACCTAGCTACAAAAGCACCACAAAACACTTATTTATAACCTCCCCTAGCACACAAGCTTGGGAGTCAATCCATTCGATTAGATTAGGGAGTCTGATCATCAATCCACCCATGGAATATCTCAAAAGATCATATTACCCTTTAAAATATCCCATTTCACCATAAATTTGAGTAGAATAAGTGGTAGAATCATATACCTTGTCGAAGTCTTGAAGGACCATGCCACTTCCATGAAATCCTGAGAGAAGATTTGAATATTTGATTTTAAACAATAACAGCCACAGGTAGCACGGATGCCTATATCAATGACTCAGAATAAGACTTGATTTCCTGTTTAAAATGTAGCCATAAATCTTTTCTTTATCTTTATCTTATCTTTAAGCCTAGACCTGATTTAGACATGTGACGCCCTATCGCATTTCCTTAAAAATTATCAATCTTCATCTTGGCCATTAAGTCATAGTACCCACTGTCAGATCTATCAAAAATTGCTTTATCTTTATCTTACCTTTGGTGCGGACTTCAACTCTGAGTTAGACACATGGAAAGCAGGTGTGATGCCTCAATGGGTATACATCTTCATCTTTATCTTTGAGGATTTACGCCTATGGTTAGATCTTCTTTACTTGCTATTTCTTTACTTTATCTTTTCAACTCAGGACCCATGACATCATTTATGCCAGATGTCATCACGATGCAATGCCTTAGAAACTAGATGTCAATCAAATTTTATTTAAGGCTATACATTGTCTATCTGATCAAAAAAAACTTGATCGGTCTTTACTTTACCTTCTGACCTTAGTCTTAACTCATCTTTAACCTTGGGTACCTGAAATCCTTTGTATCTCTAAGTTGCTAGATCATTTATTTAACTTTGAGTTTATCACAAGATTAAGTGATAGCTGCAAGATCCAACCCTGATCAACTCTATATCAATGACCTACAGTTAATCTTGAGATGCATTGGCTGACTTTGAATTTGTCTAGTGCCTCAGTGCCAACCACTGATCTCAATCTCAATCAATGGCCCGCATGTAATACCATAAGACTTTCCTTAACTCTAGTTTTATTTCAAGATCCAACGATAAGCTTATCTCTGAATTTCTAAATAAAACCAACTTGACTTGGCTCAACCATAGGTTCCATTACAAGATCTGGAACCATCCACATGATTAGAACAAGATCAATGACCATGCTTAATCTCCAAAACTTCCATGACTTGTCCAAAAAATTGTGAGATCTAGCGTAAACCCTCCAATTAAAATATGAACAGAACATGATCAATGGCCCATGCTTGATCTACAAACAAGGAAGAATATTCCATCCTGATTGCTAGATTAGGAGCCAAGGAAAGATGATAAAAATAACATGACTTAAAAGATACTTAAGTTACATGAAAAGTTAACTTGAAAATAGAAAAAGTCATGAAATATTTAGAGCTTAACAAGACATGAGCGAAGGTTAAGACCAGACTCAGAAACATGCAAAGAGAAAGACGAAGGCCAGGAATCACATGACTTGTGATCAACCAAAAAAAATCTTCAATATGCCCTCTGTCATTTCTTAATCTCACACAGCTTGAATCTTCATCGCCTATAAGATATATCCAAAACACAGAGACTCGCTCTGTCAAGCATCACTGTTATAGACCATAAACCAATTTTTGCTAAAAAATCTATAACACATCAAATATGCAACACCAAGCCAAGGAACCTTAGGAATAAGGTCAAACACATCCATCTTCATATCTTTATCTTCGCTCATGTTGATTCATCTATTCAATGTAACCAAAATTGAACAGAAATGGGAAACTGGCTAGGAACCATGATAGAAACCTTACAAGCTGGGCTCTACCCTTGTGGTAGCATTATTTTTCCACTTGTAGCCAAATTTGGATAGGATGGGAAATTTGGGTAATATTTTTTGAAATTTTTGTTGAATGTCAGCATGCTAGACATATATAACTAGTGGCCTTATGACATTCCATTGGGAAAGGAGTCTTCATTAATCACAAAAAGACATATTTGGGAAGCACAAGGATTGAAACCAGGAGGAGGAATAAAAAATGAAAACAGGAAAGAGACTATATACAAGAAGAAACAAAAAAAAAACCGTGCCCAAGAACTTTGAAAAACTAACCTAAAAATAAGAATAGAAAGTAGAAAAACTTATTTACAGGGCAAGAAAAACATCAAAACAAGGCTTAAGATGAAATCCATTGACTGAAATGGGAAATATTTCTCCTTTAAGAGTTAAGAGCTGTAAGGGATTATGCTCTTTGCATTCTGTGATGACAAATGGGCCTCCCCAAAAGGAATCAAACTTTGTATGCCTGACAGGCCTGGACCCAAATTTATCTCACTCGAGGACTATATCCCCAATATTGAAGTTCCTTGATCTATCTCTCTTGTCAAAGCTCTTCTTGGTTTGCATTTTCTGAAACTCCATATTCTTCATAGCTTTACATCCACTCTCTTCCAAATCCATGAGCTGAGCATATCTTACCTGCAAAGGGTCTCCTTCTTCAAAGAGGAAAAGTTAAGTAGAAAGGTCCAGAGCTGGCAATTCAGTTGAGATGGACAATTTAGCTTCTTTGCCATAGAATAGAATATAGGGAGAATTCCCAATGATCCTTTTTAGAGTGATACTTTCTAACTATAAGGAAGACTTGAGTTTGGAATTCCAATCTCTTTGACTCTCTTGCAAAGTCATCTTAATTATCCTAATTAGATTCTTATTAGTAGACTCTGCCAAACAATTACCCTGGGGGTAATAATTAGAACTAGTGTTGAGGTAAATACCATGTTTAGTTTCCCACTCAATAACTCTGAAACCTATGAAGGAAAATTCATTGTCAAATATTATTGAATCAGGGATGTCAAAACTCTATATGATATCATCATAAAAGTTCAGGACATCAGTCTTATTAGCTTCCATTAATGTAATGGCCTCAGTCCACTGGGTGAAATAATAAGTTACAGTGATTATCCATTTTGTGGCTTACACTAGATGGGGGGTTAATTAGGCCTATGAAGTAAATCCCCCATTTCAAAAAAGGTTGGTCTACTCTAATTGGTTGGAGGGACACAGCTGAAAGCCTCTCCTTTCTTGCAAACATAGCACATTTCATGCATTTCCTCACATGAGCATGACTATCCTTAATGATGGATGGCCAATAATATCCAACCCTCATGATCTTGAAAGTAGTATTCCTAGGATAAAAATGACCTCCAAAAGGTCCCTCATGGAATTCATGTAAGACATCTGCCAATTTCTCTGAATCAATGCATCTAAGGAGAACACCATTGTGACCCTTTCTAAAAAGGACCTCATTAATCAACACAAAAGGAATAGATTGAAATCTATAGTACCTTCTCTTTGTTGAATCTAGGTTTATAGGGCACTCGTCTTCACAAAATGGACCATGTTTGGCAACCAACTAAGGATGCATTCACTTTCTCTGGATCCTTTGGAATTTCATCCTCAGTCAATTATTCAAAAAGACCTCTTCCTCTGACCATCTTGGTAACTTGAATGTCTATATCATACTCTATAACTCTGGTTATCCAACCAGCTCCTTTTTCATTCAAGTCTTTAGAGAGCAAGAATTTTTTGACACTTGGATGAGTGACTCTTAAATGTACCTTACTATGGGTTAATAAATGTCTAAACTTTTTAAGTCTCTTCACAATAGGAAGTACATGCTTTTCTACAAAAGAGCATCTTTGTTTATACTCTTCCAAACCTTTTCTAAAGAATTCAATAGGTTGCTCCAATCCTTCAGAGTTTTGTTGAGTCAACATTACATAAATGACATTAGAGCCTCCATAGGCTTAAAGAATCAAGTATTTTCTAAAATAAGGATTTAGCAAGGCAGGAGCCTTTGTCAGAGCCTCCTTAATAAATTGAAAACTAGCCTTCCCTTCCTTTCTCCAATTGAAAACTATATTCTTCTTTAAGATGGTTTTCAAAGGCTTCAAAAGATCTGCAATGTTAGGCAAGAAATGCCTGACAAAATTAATCCTACCAATGAAGGATTGAAGAATCTTATTTTGATGTGGTAGGAGATGCTCTAGAATGGTTGCAATCCTCCCAAGTTCTACTATGATACCTTTCTTAGACACACTGTACCCTAGTAGCTTCCCTTCATGGACTGAAAATACACATTTTTGGGGGATTGAGGGAGATCCAAAAGTCCCTACATCTTTAAAATATTTTTCTTAGGTATTTGATATGATTTGCAATATGCTTTGAATAGATAGTGATGTCATAAAGGTAGACAAACACAAATTTGTACATGAGGCTGTTGAAGGCCATATTCATAGCCTTTTGAAAAGTGGCACCTGCATTTGACAAACCAAAAGGCATATTTTGATAGGCCATGATTCCCCATTTGGTTGTAAATGTAGTCTTGAATTGATCCTCCTTATTAACTAGGATCTAATTGTACCCTGAATAGCCATCTAGCAATGAAAAGTGTTTAGAGCCACAAACACACTACAAAATTTTTTCCATGGATGGTAATGGGTGGAAATCTTTCATGGATTCCCTATTTAGGTCCCTAAAGTCAACACAAAACATAATTTCCCCATTCCTTTTTCTAACAGGAGTGAGATTGGATACCCAACTAGTATGTTTAATGGGATATATGATACCACTCTCTATTAGCTTGAGATCTTATTTATTCATGAGTGGCTCTATTTTGGTATTGACTTGCCTTTGATTTTGCCTAACTAGTTTGGAATTAGGCTCTAGCTCTATGGTATGCTGAGAAAGTAGTGGATCAAACCCTTTGAGATATTCATACTACCAAGAAAATATATCCTTGATTTATTGAAACAATTGGATGTAAGCCTATTTTTGTGAATTAGTGCTTACCTCTCCAAACTTTAAATTTTTTCCTGGTTCAAGCTCCAAATCAATGATGTTCTTACTGGACTACCAATCTATTCTTTTTCCTTTTGGTTTGGTCATATTTATTGAAGATTGACTCTAAGGTGACAAGGCCCCTAGGTAGTTTATTAGATTTGAGTTGCACTACTTGGTCGTCATAATTATGCATCAACCTATCCTGATTGTGCTTTGAGAAAACATCTTCTTCAAACAAGAATTGTATAATTTTCTCATCATTTGCAAACACTTTCCAATTAACATCATTATCAAGGATAGAAGGCTTAAAAATAGTCTTGACATGTTGTTGATCCATTCCTTGTAATGTTATTGGGAATGTCAATTTGACATCCAATAACAACTAACCTGTCTGCATTTTGATTTTTTTTTCTAGGGATAGAAATGATATTGATGTTGGGATTAATGAGAAGTAGTACTAAGAGGGGAGGGGTGAATCAGTACCTCTAAAACTTTTAACACTTTTCACCTTACTTGATTAGCAATCAATCTTTATTCTATTACTAACCAAATTTGATGTTCTTTCTTATGCATGTAATATTGATTCATAAACTTAACTGTATGTAATATTCATAGAAACATTCATGAAAGTAATAAACACATAAAAGAAGATATGATATCACAGAAAACTCATGTGAGGAAGTAAAATCTGCGGTGGGGATGGCACCCACAAAACTTCACTATCTGTAGAATGGAAGGGAGTCAGTTAAGGCTTACAATTTGATCACTTCTGATGATCTACCATGTTAGGAGTATTAATGTGGAGACATGTTAGGATCTACTCTGTTAAAATATTTAGCAACACTGATGTAGTGTGCACTGAGTTAAGAGATTTAGAATAGGATTGTTAAATCCACCTTCCTTGAAAGGATTTCTTAAGTGTACTACACTTGTTAGAATGTGTACAATATGTATGACCTGACTATATGCAATCTATAATTTCTGATCATAGATCGATTAAAGATTACATTATATGAATATCACCTATAGTGATTGATTAATACATTTTCCTACTTGTCCGTAGCCTTGGTTCTTGTTCTTGAAAACTGATTTGATCTTTGTCTGTGCTTCGGCATGAATTCTCTTGTCTGAACCTTAGATGCTCTCAGTGCCTACAATCATCATCAAACAACATGTTCACAATTGATTGAGCATCTATTTATACACATTCTTTGACCTATTCTAGAAACACACATTACAATGTTAACTCTAAATCCAAGGTATACAACTTGACCTTGATCCTTTAGTTTGCATTTTTTAAATCAGTTAGACTAATAAAAAAAAAAATAATTACATTGATTTTGCCTCACATAATGGATTAAAAAACAAATCAAGAAGCTAAATATAAAACTTAAGTGATTTATCTGACATGGAAATCAGATCCACTTTTTTCAAGATGTAACAGACTCTTAGTATCTGATTGTTAGTGTGAACTGAAAGTCTATTAGAATTCCTTCTTTGAAATATTCATTAGGTTACCTTGATCTATTAGGTTCCACTCTTGACTATTTCATCGGGTTCCACTGTTGGTTACTCATCAGGTTCCTTTGTCTTTTCTTTCATCAAGTAACACTAAATATTGTTGCATTGAGATGCTTTGTACTTAGCAATATCGGTAACCTTGGCGTCGGGTAGTGTTGTGCCATGTCTGTCAATGTATTATAAACCGATGGTGTTTATCATGTTTTTCCTTGCATATACTAATGGAAAAATATAATGTCTTCAATCTCCCTCTTTGATATTAGTATTAAAAACTGATATGTGCAAAATACTAAAGTGTTTAGTATGTACACTGTGTAGATATCCTTGTCATTATATGACTCCCCCTAACTATATGTGTTGGTATAGTGTAAGTATATGTACATGTATACTTTCCTTTGTACTATACATTCCCTTTTTGTTCTTTCCTCTTTCCCCCTTTTTCATGAGATTATTGACTCTGTACATATCATTACTGACTCTATACATATCATTTCCCCCTTTTTTGATAATCATGACAAAAATGTACAACTTATAAGTCGTCAAAAATGTGACAAAAATGTGCAACTTATAGAGTGTCAAGTATGTGGGAGTGATTGTTCTTGATATCTTCCATTATTTTCTCCTATTTCTCTTTGAGGTTTTCCAGTGCCATGTGTTGTAGTTCAATCTTGGCATGCATATCATAAATGTTGTCTAGGAACATTTCTGGGGAGGCAATTTGTGTTCTTTCCTGTGTCATATGGTGTTGCAGTAATGTGAGAGCTAGAAGAAGTTGAGCTTGAAGCTCATTTACCTCATCTCTAAACTTTGTTTCTGCAATCTGAATATCGTATCTCAGCTTCCTAGATTTCTTGAGTTGGTCATTGTGCAATTTGATTACATCTTCATTGTTTGTGAGACCTTGTGCACTAGCTTGAAGATCAACATCAATTTGTGCTATCATTTTGGTATACTCCTTGGTGAGTTGATCCAACATGCACAATTTTTGAATTAAGACTATAGCTTCTAAAATTATAGGATCCAATGTGCTTACCAGTTTAGATATCTTCACCTTGTGGAGTGCCACTTCTTGGCTTATTTTATCTGCTAACTTGAATTCATATTTCTTCTCAAGTCTTGCTTCCATATCCTTTTCAACACCTATATTCTGAGATGCGATAGCATCGGTGAGAACCACTAATTGATCAATTATGGGAGATTTTTTATCAACATCTGTATCAGGTACAATTTGCTGGAGGATTCCTTTTGCAATTTTTATTACCTTTGATTCTTTTGTGGCCTTTCTCAGCTTATCTTGGATAGCTTTCCTTTCACAAAGTCTAGCATACTTTGTCAACTTAGTAGGATCCAATGTTCTAGGATCACATACTAGAATCTCAATTATTTCATCCAAAGTGACTGGATTTTTTATCTTTCTCTTCTTCTTCCTTGAGACTTGTGTAGAAGTAGATGTATGAACTACCATTTCTAGTTCATTTTTTTTCCTAAGGTGCTCGGTGGATGCTTTGTAGATAAACTTATTGTGCCTTCTACTCGATGTTCACTTGTCGATTAGGTGAAGACATATCTTCATCAATCTTGGGTGTTTCAGTAGATTTCTTTTATGTTTTCTTCTGTTGATCATCTTTATTTTCTTCTTCACTCTTCTCCTTCTACTTTTCCTCTTCTACTTTTTTCTCTCCTTCTCGATTCTGATCAGTAGACTTGTCATGCTGATCATCGGTAATAGCTTTTTATACAGTTGTATCTTTGGATTCATCTTTTGTATCCTTTTTTTCTGCATCACCCTTTTTGTTGGGTATGCTTACATCTGAAGTAGATTCTTCTTGTCCTTCTATCAGATTGATGACCTTCATCAATACTAGGATATTGTTCTATGTGCTCATTTGTGTTGCATCTGTAGTTATGTCCTATTCATTAGTTTGAGCTTGTTTAATAGTGACATCTTCATCTCTTTGAATTTGTTCTGCAGGATCCAATTCTATTATGTCAATGATTGAAGTGTCTGGCCATGTCTCATCAGCAACATCTAAGTCCTTATTTCCTTGTGTCTTCAATGCTTATTTCTTTTCTTGATCCTTAAGAGATATGAATATTACATCATCATCCTTCTTTGGATCCTTATCTGAATCATAGTGAGTAATATCCCGAATGTCAAGATCATCCATGACTTTATCTAAGTCAATGGGCTCAGTATCTTTCATATTATCCAAAGTAATGTTCTCTGGACTTGGCTTTTTCTTTCTACTCCTCTATATGAGGTGTCTCAGTGAGAAGTAATGGATTCTCACAGCTTGTTGATTCTATAGGTAGATCATGAATTTCTCTCCATTTAGCATCTATCATGCTGTCAAGCTCTAAGAACTTCCCTTGTAGCACCTTGTAGGCTCTTATCTTTGCCACAAATTTATTGGAATGCTTTTTCATCATTTCTTTTATCTCTTCCATTTTAAATTTGGGAGGCATGAGTGTTACAAGTATACTCTCCCTTGCTTTATTTTCTATGTTCAAAGCATAAGACCATCGTGCTAAAATTTAAGCACTCGGTGGTTTGGATATTTTGTTAGCAAACTCAACTGGTACATATCTGAATTTATCCATAGACCTAATTATTGTATCTTCTATTTTATTTTGATCCTCAGGCTCCAGTTTTACCCATTGTTTGATTTTCCTATCAGTCATGGTACCTGTTATAGAAATTGAATAAGGAATCTCATCAATTTTTCAAGGGGTTAAGCTCTTCTTAATTACTTTAGGCTCATCCTATTTTGAATCTTCAATGTCAGCCTTGGTTCTGATGAGTCTTCTCCTCCTTTTGGTAGCTATTTTCTTCTCTATTTTTTGCTTCCTCTTATAGGTCCTCACTTGACCTTTCTTAAGAGGTGTAGTATCTTTCTTTGTAGTTTTTCTCCTTGTCCTCTGAGCTGCTATAGTCATTGGTTTCTTGGTTGGAGGTGGAGGCACATCACACTTTGTGGATTTAGAATCTGTTTCTTTCTTATCTTCCTCTTCACCGAGGGCACCCTATTCCTTGGTGTCCTTTGTTTGTTCTTTCTCCTCCTAATTTACCGACAACAACTTCTCAATATTCTTTACGATCTTGTTTTTCTTGTTGACAATCTTCTTTATGAATAGGCCCATTTTTATCTTAGTCTTTGCCTCTTCATATGTTCCAAATATTTTTTGTTTACTGTCAAGTGGTTCATTCAATAGTGCATCAATTACATTTGTTTCTTGATCTATTTTTATCTTATAGTCAAGTCATGGTAACCAAGCTATCCTTGGTACAACTGGCTTAATATGAGTAAAATTTGAATCCACCATAAAGAATATCTCATCCCTATGCTTTCAATTAATTTTCTAGGGATCCTTACTCTTTCCATCATATTTTCCTTGAAATCAAGGAAGTATTCAGTCATCACTTAATCAAATTTTTCACCTAATAACTTGATAAGGTCACTTATTTGTAATATGACTGGCTTGGTGGTGTCCCACTTAACTTTGCCAATTAAAGGAAATTATTCTTGAAAATAAAAGAATATACACATTATAAGTGAAGCAAACTTACATGTGTTTGTCCTGGAAGACCTGATTGTTGTCATAGTTTCATCAAGTTTCTTCAGTAGGATCTCACATAGATCCATTTGTATTCCTTTCATTACAATCTTGTAATTTGTGCTTACTGTTGTTGATGCTATGTTGTTTAGCCTGCTAGCTTGAAAGTTTTTGTATCCAATGACACATGCACCGAACCTTAGTTCCTCATTAGTGATTGTGTTCACCTTAAGTCCTCTATTATCCCATACAACATTGGTGAGTTTCTCAACTTCTGGTTGAGAGGGATGCTTGTGAGATTTTGGTTTTTTGGTTATAGGGTAACCTGTTACAGCATATAATACATCCTTTATAATCTGCTTGGAATCATCCAACCATAACTTTTGATCACTCATTCTTCTTAGAACTAACCAAATCTAGTCAGTTTTGAAAACCCTCAGGAAATATAGGGCATTTGTTATCCCTTTTACTTGCAAGTGCTTGTGTTCTTCCTTTAGGTTCCCTTGATCATCACATAGCTTCTTATAAGCTTGATATATCTATAGATCACCAATCTCAATGATCTTGCAATGGATATACAATCTAACATCTTCTATCAACAAAACCCTAGGTGGAATTTTTGAGAATGCACCAGAAGCATCGGGTTGTGAGGTAATCTCTGGGCATATCTTTTATTTTGGCTCCACACAAGTGCTATTCTTGATTAGCTTAACGACATTCTTCTTTTCACTCTTCAATTTGGCTGTTCTTGAAGTCATTGCCATTGTGTTTCAAATTTAGGGATTTGAAAAATAATAACAAAGTTTTCAGTGCGCTTGGTACTTACTTAAATTTGTGTAACTTGTGAGTGATCTATTTGGAGTGAATTGGATTGAGTCAAGTTTGCTTTGCTAACTGCTCTCTTTTCACTCTAATTTTTCTCTTCTCTATTTTCTCAATTCATGTGTGAATAATGTAGTGCTTCCGTCGAGTATTTATAGACTTTTTCCCCAAGTCTATCATAAATTCTCAACAACTTGTCGAGTCATGAAGATAGAGTTCATTGGTTAAACTCTCAAACAACATTCTTGGTGTTGACAGGATGCTCAGCATAGCTATTAATATTATTTCTTTCACCAATGGATCTCAGTGTAGTGTCAAGACAACATTGTAGCTTTGCTTTCTTACCAACGGGTGTCAGCTTACATTAGTGACAACCTTTTTATGTGTTGACCAACGATTCTTGGTAAGTGTAGACAACTCATCCTTTTATGTTCACCAATGATTTTTGGTATGTGTTTACCAATGGGGTTGTTTTCTCAAAATTGTAAAAAGTAACATAATATGCATCTTTATTCATGTAGATTTTGAATATCTATCAATTTGTGTAATGGAACTAATGCAAAATATGACTTGGTGAAGTATAGTTCCATACTTACTTGTTCATATTTTAGGTGGGGGTGGTGATGTCACTGACTTCATTACTTGGTCTAGCTTCCTCAATGGTTGAATCTTTCCTCCACATTTTCTTTCTAATTTTCTTGATGTATTCAATGGTGTTACCATTTGCAAAAGTGGTGGTTTCTTTTATTCGGTCTCTGCAATCCTTCTTTAGATGTCCAACCTTATGATAGTGTAAACATTCCATTCTAGGGTTGGTCTAAGCTCTAGACCTTTTGGTTCATGTTCTCATGCAGTTTGCAAAAATGTGAGCATATCTACCACATGCTATGTAGTTTATCCCTATATTGTAATCCCAAACATATGAATTACTGACTTTTCTCGGTTTATATGCATTTTCTTGATTTTTGGGTTTCCATGCTTCAATTTTATTCTTCTTGCATTCAAGAGATGTGTTCCCATGCATTTTGCAGGTGGGATAATACTTGTCCATATAGGTTTCCTTCTTTGGTTCTTTCACCTTTGATTTACATTCATATGCTTTATGTCCTTTCTTGCTACAATTATAACAATGTCCTATGAAGGTAAATGTGGATTTAGGAATACCTTTTTCTTTGCTCCTACATATATTTGAGGTGTGGCCTTGCTTTCCATAGTGATTTCATGTCAGATTCCTTGGTTTATTATTGATGTAGGCATCATTTGGATTAGCTTCATTTGATGACTCTCCATGCTCAGTGTACCCTAGTCTAGTGTTGGTGTCGGGTCTTCTTTGTGCATTCAATAATTCATCCATCCTTTTTGCACTTTCTTCAGCTCTCTTAATCATGTCATTATGTTGTTTCTGAATTCTAACCTCATGCTTTAGTTTTTCATTCTCTTCTCTTAGTTCACCAATAATCTGTATTCTTTCAATGAGTTCCATATTCATTCTATTTTCTTCTTGACTCATAAGAATAATCTTATTTGTAACCTCATGGTGATGCTCTGCAAGTCTTTGTATCTCAAACTCTTTTTTCTTGTATCCTTTTTGTGATTTTTCTTCTATCATCAATAGCTAGTTTTCTTTCTTGTTCAGTTTTCCTACCATTGTTCATGACATCAATCATCCTTATCATATGTGTCCCTTGATTGATTTACAAAGATTTGACTTGTCCAGCCAGATGTAGGATGATTTTAGTTAGGCATGTGATGCTTTATTTTGATGTATTTGATTCTTTTCTTGTATTTAATCCTAAAGACTCAAAGAAATCTGAAATCTCTTCCTCATAATAATCTATCTCATTAAAGTGAGATGCCATATTATTTCTTTCATCCAGAAACTATCTCATGTTGATTATAGCTTCTTTATATTGTTCATAAAACATATGAATTTCAATATTTTTATTCTCAATATTTTTTTCAAGTCTATACTTCTCCATTGTATGATCTTTTCTCTTAATCCTTTAAGATTTCCAAGAAGAGATGTAGCTCTGATACCAATTTTTGGGATTAATGGGAAGTAGTACTGAGAGGGGAGGGGTGAATCAGTACCTCTAAAAAATTTTACACTTTTCACCTTACTTCATTAGCAATCAATCTTTATTGTATTACTGACCAAATATGATAATCTTTCTTATGCATGTAATATTGATTCATAAACTTAATTATATGTAAAATTCATAGAAAAAATCATGAAAGTAATAGACACATAACACAAGATATGATATTGAAAAAAACTCCTGTTAGGAAGTAAAAACTGTGGTGGGGATGGCACCCACAAAAATTCACTATCTACAAAATGGAAGGGAGTCGGTTAAGGCTTACAATTTGATCACTTCTGATGATCTACCTTGTTAGGAGTATTAATGTAGAGACCTATTAGGATCTAATCTGTTAAGAGCTTTAGCAACACTGATGTAGTGTGCACTCGGTTAAGATATTTAAAATAGGATTGTTAAATCTACCTTCCTTGAAAGTATTTCTTAAGTGTACTACACTTTTTAGAATGTGTACAATATGTATGACCTGACGGTATGCAATCTATAATTTCTAATCACAGATCCATTAAATCTTACAATATATAAATATCACCTATAGTGATTGATTAATACCATTTCCTTCTTGTCAGTAGCCTTGGTTCTTGTTCTTGAAAACTGATTTGATCTTTGTCTGTTCTTCTACACAAATTCTCTTTTCTAAACCTTAGATGCTCTCAGAGGCTACAATCATCATCAAACAACTTTTTCACAATTGATTGAGAATCTATTTATACACATTCTTTGACCTATTCTAGAATCATGCATTACAATGTTAACTCTAGATCCAAGGTATACAACTTGAACTTGATCCTTTAGTTTGCACGTTATAAATCAGTTAGACTGATAAAAAAAAAATAATTACATTGCTTTTTCCTCATGTAATGGATTAAAAAACAAATCAAGAAGATAAATATTAAACTTCAGTGATTTATCTGATGTGAAAGTCAGATCCACTTTTTGTGGGATGTTACTGACTCTCGGTATTTGATTGTCGGTGTGAACTAAAAGTTTGTCAGAGTTCCTTTTTTGAACTATTCATCGGGTTCCCTTGATCTATCAGGTTCCACTCTTGACTATTTCATTGGGTGGCACTGTCTGTTACTCGTCGGGTTCCTTTGTCTTTTCTTTCATCAAGTAACACTAAATAGTGTTGCGTCAAGATGCTTTGTACTTAGCAATATTGGTAACCTTGGCCTCGGGTAGTGTTGTTCCCTTTCTATCAGTGTAGTATAAACTGACAGTGTTTATCATGTTTTTCCTTGCATATACTAATGGAAAAATATAATGTCTTCAATTGAAAGCATGTAAATCCTCTATTGCATCCCAAACTCTATGCTTGTAGGCTTTAAAAGTATCATTTTGGTAGCACTTATCCCTCTTACTTGGTTGACAACCAATTCACTGTCACCATATACCTTTAAGGCTCTGATACCTCTCTTTCTTGCCCATCCCAATCCATTCACTAGACTTTCATATTTAGTAGTATTGCTTGTGCAAGAAAAACTGAATCCAAATGCTGTAAAATATCTCTCACTTTTTGTAGAGACTAGCATTGTACCACCACTAGATCCATGTTTTCTAATAAAACCATCAAATAATAGTTCCCAAATTTCATTTCTCTATTCTTCTGATGCTTCAGTTTTTTCCTTAAAGAGACCTAGAGTTGTGAGACCCTCTTCTTGGATCATATATTTCCCAAAACCAACATCCCAAACAATATTACCCTGAGCCTCTAAAGTCCTTTATTATCCCCATTGATCTAGATAAATATCTAGGATGTTCTCTATCTGAGTATTTGTCTTCTTGATGATTGGAAAATCATTACTATCAAGTGTAAGACAACTTGCATTGACGGTGCTGGGTACACTAGACTCTACATGATGTGCTTCTAATATTTTAGATTTAATGGTGACTTTGGTTCCATATCTAGCATTGAAAAGAATATGAGACTAGTAAGAAGAAAGGTATCCTCCTATTTTAGCTGTGAAATCTCTTGACAGACATAAGGAAAAAAGAGTAGGGAAATCTATGATGTATATGTCAAGGAGGATAGAAAAATTAGGGCTTGCATGAAGGACCAAACTTGTATCCTTGGCTAGACCAATTGTGTTCACTAATGAACCATCAAGTTGTGTTACTTTTTTTTGGAATGGCTCATACTTGAGTCCTAATTGGTGAGCTACCTTTTTGGGCATGACTGAACTAGCAGCTCCACTATCTACCATACAATTATGTACTAGAAAATCTCAAATAATTAATGATACATAAAAGGGGGTGTTTTTAAGTTCCTACCCTGAATGACATCCATTTTGGTGTTTCTGCTTGGAATCTTCTTCTCTTGATCAATGTTGACTAACACTGTCTTAGCAATCTCATTTGTGGGCTGTTGACAAATTGTGTCTTCACCCATAGCCTTCTTTAAGATTTTAGGTTACCATAGAATGGCTAAGGAGTCCCACATGGGCATAGTAACATTCATCCTTTTCATATTGTCCATAATATTTAAAGGCACTACTTTATAGACTTTTTGGTGTGCTTTCACCATTGTGGGCTCAACCTCCATGGGAGATTGACTCTCTTTGACCACCATGACAAGAGGCTTTTTCAATATGGCAAGAATAGATGGATGTGATGACTCTATAGATGTATTATCTTTTCTTCCATTCTTTGTATATTCCATGTCTTAGTCTCTTCTCTTAGACTGAATATTGGCTGCAATTGAAGGCTCACCATTTACTCCATTAAAATCTTGTTCTTTCCAATTAAAAAGAGAAGCTTCATGAGATTGGGCACCTTGCTAGGGCATTGACCCACTAGAAGATGCCTCTGACAAGATGTTTGAGGCATTTTGTGTCGTGAGTTCTTGATTCACCACTCCATTCAAGTATGTATTTTGATTATGTTGTTGATTGCAAGGATAACACCATTCAATCTCTGAGGCAAGATTATTTTGACTTGAAACCATATCTATGACTGGATTCGTAGAGTTGAGAGGTGATGGGTTATAAGGTTGAAATGGATTTTGATTGAAATTTTGTGTTTGACCTTGATAATTTCCTTGATATGGTGGTCTAACTTGTTGATAAGATTGTCTTTGAGCTTGATACTGCTGGTTAGGACCTTGATTTTTCTATTGGAAAGGTCGTCTAGGACTCTAATTTTGTCTTTTGAGGTTAGTCAACTCATTAATCACATTCTTTAATAAGCTCTTCATTTCTTTTTGACCACTTTGTAATAAACTATTCATTTGTTGTTGACTACTCCTCATTTCTTGTAGCTCTTGGAAAAATCCTACTTTCAACTCCTCGTTGCTTGAGCTAGCCTAAGGTGCTATGACAGTAGGTATATGGGTGAATGGAGGAATATTCAAAGGCATATTGAGTTTAATATCAAGGTAGAGAGGCATGGGTGGCCTTGGGCCTATCTTTCCAGCTTGAATTAGACAATTGTCTACCTTAATAGACATATACAAGGCTTGGGGCAATGAAGTACCTCCCAAAGACTGAATCATGACAGATATATCACTATTTAAACTTTTCGAAAAAGATATAAAAGTAGAGTCTTCTAAAGGCCTTATGGAAATAGGAATCCTATTCCATGTCTTAAGAAATCTTTTATTGAAATCTATCATCTGTTCTTGAGGAGCTCTGTAGATGGTAGTGAGTTTCTCTATTAGGGACAAATGATCTAATTTTTCCTCAAAATATTTGTTGAGGGATTCACCAAGTATGTCCCATGAATCTATGGAGCAAACTGCTAAAGTCCTAAACCATTCCAATGCCTTAACTTTGAAGGAGGATGTTAACAACTTAGTAGCCACATCTTCCTCAGTGACATGGTGTATACTATAGATGGTAGCCACATCTATGACATGTTTAGAAGCTATTGTTTGGATTTCACTTGTGAAATTAGGTAGACTTTTTAGTGCTACTAGAGGCACATCATGATGTTGAGAAAAAATTAATGGACTCCCTTGATTGAAGGGTACGAATGCAAACTGTCTTTCCATTGCAGGTAATGTGATATGCTAAATAGCAACTGTATGGGTTGTATTTGGACTAGGGAGTGAAGTTGAAACCTCTAGTAACTCTTTTCTTAAAGACCTTCCTCTCCTAAAATGGAAAATAAAGGGTCTCTCCTCTGAAGAAGGGGGTAGACTATGCTCTCCTTGTAGGGGATGTCCTTTGAGATGATCTCCCTTTTCTTCCTATTAGAGGTAGCTGCAAAAAATTAAAAGGCTTTGAGCTCCTTGTTTCTATCCTTCTCACAAACTTGAATAGGAACTAGATCTTCTTGTTCTTAACACCAATGGAGTTTCAAGATATGCCTTAAAGAGAACCACTTTAGGTCAGTACTATGTAATCAACATATCAGAGATAACATAGTTTAAAAATGAAACTTCTTTTTTGTCCCACTGGGCATGCCATAACTGTTATACACCAAATTTGCACCCTATTAAGCACTTGAGCCTAATGATTTGGTATAACATGGGAATCACTTCTAGGTTGTGGGACCTATTCTAACTGAAGTGAAACCTTCAGATTCTAGGCCTATTTCTCTTGGATAATCACCTATTTTTGCTCTTAAAACATGAAAAGTAAACCTAGGAGGAAAAGGGATAAAAGGAGAACTGAAGGGAAATAAAGCATAACTTTAACCTACAAGGTGATGCACCAAAAGTGACATGAATCTTTAAAAAATGACTAGTAACTAGCATAAAATTCCTAGATCTAAGAAAGCACAACTTCATAAATAGGCTTGCATAAGTATTTCATAGAGATGTCTGAAATGAAAAGAGGCTATTCAGGGAAAGAAAATATTTCAAAAACAATAGAACATTCAATTGAATAGACATGAACTATGACCTGAAAACCAATCATTCACTCCAACAAATAGGCACATAAATGAGACAAAATGACAAGGGATGAATAAAATCTGTAATATCATCTAAATCAATCACCCACAATAGTGCACAGAGATGTAGAAAGAAACAGGGCTCAAGAACTCCAAGATTTCTCTAATATTAGCCACTATATTATGCTTTAGATAAGATAAATATAGACAAAAAGACCCAAGGATAGAGAAAATGTCACAAAAAGCCTTTGCATAATTTGAATTCCAATGAGAAATTACAACAGATGAAAACCTGAAGGAAGAGAGAATGCCACAAAAAGTCTTACATAAGATGAAAAACCTAGCTACAAAAGCATCAAAAAACACTTATATACAACCTCACCTAGCACACAGGATCGAGAGTCAATCTATCTGATCAGATTAGGGAAGAAATAGGGTTACAATATATATCTATTAACAACACTAAAAATCTAAACCAGTCAAGTCTGATCATCAATGCACTCGGGTAATATCTCAGAAGATCAAATTACCCTTAAAAATATCCCATATCACAATAAATTTGAGCAAAATAAGTGGCGTACTCATCTACCTTCTCTGAGACTTGAAAGACCACACCACTTCCATGAAACCCTGAGATAAGATTTGAATATTTGAATTTAAAAAATAATGGTCACAGGTGGCACAAAGGCATATATCAACGACTCAGAATAAGACTTGGTTTCCTATTTAAAATGTAGTCATAGATATTTTATTTATCTTTATCTTGTCCTAAAGCCCGTATCTGATTTAGACATGTGGTGCCCTGTCTCATTGCCTTAAAAATTATCAATCTTCATCTTTTCCATTAAGTCATAGCACCCACCATTAGATCTATTGGAATTTACTTTATCTTTATCTTACCTTTGGTGTTGACTTCAACTCTGACTTGGACATGTGGCAAGCAAGTGTGATGCCTCAATGGGTATACATATTCATCTTGGTCTTTGAGGCTTTACACCTACCATTAGATCTTCTTGACTTGTTATGTCTTTACTTTATCTTTTTAACCTAAGACCCATGATGTCATTTATGCCAGATGACATCACAACGCAATGCTTTAGAACCTAGATGTCGATCAACTTTTCTTTAAGGCCATACATTGTCCATCTGATCAAATAAGACTTGATCACTCTTTACTTTACCTTCTAACCTTAGCCTTAACTCATCTTTAACCTTGGTCACCTGAAATCCTTTGTATCTCCAAGTTGCTAGATTATCTCTTTAATTCTGAGTTTATCACAAGATTAAGCGATAGCTGCAAGATTCAACCCTGATAAACTCTGTATCAATAGCCTACACTAAATCTCGAGATGCATTGGTTGAATTTGAATTTTTCTAGAGACTTAGTGCCAACCATTGATCATGATATCGATAAATTCCCATGCGTAATCTTATAATACTTTCCTTAACTATGGTTTTATTTGGAGATCACGCGACAAGCTTACCTCTGAATTGCTGAATAAACCAAACTTGACTTGGCTTGACCAGAGGTTCCATTATGAGATATGGGGCCATCCACACAATTAGAATAAGATCAATGACCACAATTAATCTATAGAACTTCCATGACTTGTCTACAACATTGCAAGATCCAACGCCAACCCTTCGATCAAAACATGAATAGAACCTGATCAATGGTCTTCACTTGATCTCCAAACAAGGAAGAATATTCCGTCATGATTGTGAGATTAGGAGACAAGGAAAGAAGATAAAAAGCACATGACTTAAAACATACTTAATTTACTTGGAAAATTAACTTGAAAATTAAACAAGCCATGAAATATTTAGGGCTTAACAAGACATGAGCCAAGGTTAAGACCAGACCCATAAACATACAGTGAGAAAGATGAAGGCCTAGAATCACATGAATTGCGATCAAACAAAAGAATTCTTCATTATGACCTCTTTAATTTGTTAATCTCGCACATCTTGAATCTTTGTTTCCTGTATGATATCCCTAAAAATTAGAGACTCTTTGTGTCAAGCATCACTGTTATAGACCAGAAACCAGTTTTTGCTAAAACATCTATAACATATTGAATATGCAACACCAAGCCAAGATACCTTAGGAATAAGGTCAACACACATCCATCTTCACATATTTATCTTTTCTCACACTCATTCATCTATTCATTATAGCCAAAATTGAACAAAAATGGGAAATTGGCCAGGAACCATGACATAAACCTTACAAGCTGGGCTCTACCCTTGTGGGAGCCTCATTTTTTCCACTTGTAGCCAAATTCTGATAGGATGGGAAATTTGGGTAACAGTAATAGTCCCCAAGAAAGGAGGGAAGTGGAGGGTATGTATAGATTATAGAGAACTCAATAATGCCACCAAAAAGGACCATTTCCCTGTTCCATTCATAGATCAAGTGCTAGAATCCTTAGCATGCAAAAATTATTTTTCCTTTCTTGATGGGTACAATGGGTACAACCAAATCAGGATTCTTCCTGAAGACCAAGAAAATACTACCTTCACCATTCCATCAGGAACCTTTTCCTACTTAGTCTTTCCCTTTGGCCTTTGTAATGCTCCAACAACCTTTCAACGGGTAGTCATTAGTATCTTTGCTAATATTTCTCATGATTGTATGGAAATATGCATGCATGATTCACTACATATGGGGAAACCTATGAGGAGTCTTTGTCTAACCTTGGAAAATTTATTCAAAGATGTGAGGAACATAATCTACCCTTGAATAGTGAGAAGTGCTTTATGATGATGGAAGAGGGGGTAGTGTTGGGGCACCATATTTTATGTTGTTGGTATTCAAGTTGATCCTTCAAAGGTAGAATTCAAAATGAATCTACCCACACTAACCAAAAAAAAGGATGTCATAATTTTCCTAAGACATGCTGGCCACTACAGAAGGTTTATCAAAGACTTCAATAAAATGGCAAGCCCAATATATTCACTTCTTACAAAAGATTATGAGTTCCTCTAGACTGCAGCTTGTGATGAGTCCTTCCTAAAGCTTAAGTTTGTTCTTACTCAGAACCCTATTCAAAGGGGTCCAAATTGGTCATTACCATTCCATATTCATACTGATGCTTATGATTATGTTGTGGGTGTTGTTTTGGGGTAGAAAGAGGATGTTGTTGAGCATGTAATCTATTTTATCAACAAAAATTTGCAGGGACTTGAGCTAAACTACACAGTCATAGAGAAATAACTCTTGGTTGTCATCCATGCCCTCAACAAATTTCACCACTACATTACCAAATATGAGATATATGTACACATTGACCATGCAACCATTAATTATTTGACTAAAAAACATGCTATCACAAGTATTTTAGCCAGATGGATTTTATTGCAACAAGATTTTGATATCACAATAGTTGATAAGCTAGGCCGAGCAAATGTAGTCATTGATTTCTTGTCACACTTGTAGAATGGTGATGATTCTCAAGTCATAGATGAAAGTTTTACTAATGATCACTTGTTATGCATCTCAACCACTACACGCTAGTATGTTGACATTGCTAATTACATAGCCTCTCACATGATCCATCCACATTTCTCATCAAAGGAAAAGCGCCTTCTCATTGTCAAAACTTTCAATTTATCTTGGATAGAAAACTTCATATTTTATATTGGACCTGATCAAATTATGAGAATATGTGTGAGGGAAGATAAGACCTATGACATCCTTCATGCTTTCCATGATGATTCATTTGGAGGATATTTTGTAGCCAAAATAACAATAATGAAATTTTTTACCACTAGTTACTACTGGCCAACTTTACATAAAGCTGCATCAATTACTCTAGAAAGTATGATAGGTATCAAAGAATGGGATGAACTACAAAGTATGATGAAATGCATGTCTTTCCACAATTGGTAGTTACTCCATTTGACAAATGGGAATTGGATTTCATGGGCCCAATCAACCTCTCCATCCAACGACAATTCCTATATCCTAGTCTGCTTAGATTATGTGACTAAGTGGGTGGAGGTACGACCAATGAAACATTCTAGGGACAATGAAGTCACTGAATTACTATATGAGGAGATTTTTATAAGATATGGTGTTCCAAGAGTATTGGTCATGGATCACGGTGTGCAGTTATGTTACACCCATTCTTATTTTTCTTTCACATTTACCTATTTGCGGGTTGTTTTGAACTTTGTTTTGAAGTTTAATTTGAACTTTCAAAAGTTCAAATTCCTTTGTCCAGTTTGCCTTGCGCATCTAGCGTTGTCATGGCTTCATTCGGGCTAGCTTTTCTTTAGGTGTGCTTTTCTATTTTGAACTATAATTTGAACTTTCAAAAGTGCAAGTAGAAGTTTAAAGTTCCATTTTCTCAAAAGAATTCGTTGTAACACCCCAAAATTGGCATCTTGCAACTCTAACCAATTTTTTTGCATTTGTCACTCTTCTAAATCATCAAAGTCCTATTTTACTAGGCAATTCTAAGTTTTTCACTGACTCTACTCGACCTGAGTGTCAAATGCAGAAAATCCTAAATCTGTATTAATCATACATCATATTTAATTCCTAAATATCTATTTGGCTAAACAAATCCTATGATCGAATTAATTTAAT
>MU228093.1:2222336-2249618 GCA_018584345.1 Thuja plicata
ACACACAATGAACCAGAATCAGCTTGATCAATAAGGGGTAAAACATCTACACAGTTATTGATTGCAAAAGAGGATAAACATGAATTACACAAAATGAGGTACAAGGTAATTATGATAACAGCAAGCTTTCATAGAATCAGAAGAGAAGTAGATGGATGAAAGAATTAGACACAGGAGAAAAAATACTAGAAATATCAGACTACCTTTCAACCCCTTTTAGATGAGTCTTCAACTCATACTTATACAACTTCAAAGCCAACTGCATCTTTTTTTCAATAACTTCCTGATCAAATCCCCTTTTGTCCAGCCACCGCTTACCCCTGAAAGTCATCCCTTCAAAAAAAAACAACATAAATGCTCCTCTGCAGAAGCGGTCATATCCCTCTAGAAGAGTTGTGAAAAGTCTTTGAAATTCAATAACTATTCTGCAGACCTAACAATTGTATGCTTTGATCCCCCAAAATCTGATCCTTTGCGAAATATCTGATTATTTCCCTTCGAGAAGATCTGATCCTTCTAGTGTCCTCTGATATTGAAACAGATCTAAACAAAGATCAGTCGACTGCTTCTTGCATAATCCTGTAATTAGCATACTCTGATCTACTTTGGAAATCCCTGCAAACTGAACAAATCATCTCTGCTTTGTCGCTTACTCGCAGCCTCCCATACTCTGTTTCTGTTTCATGTTATGCATGAGTGCGCGACAAGCTCTTTTCTCTTGTTAATCGCTCAGTCGCGAGCTGTTTCTCTTTATCTTTTCTTATCCAGCGACCATGCGATGACCTCTCTTTTTCTTCAGTCGCACACTCGTGAGCACCTCTTGATTTATCTTTATTCACTGGCGGGTGTGCGATGACGCTTTTCTTTCTCGGTCGCACACTCGCGAGCAGCATTCTGTTTAACCTTATGGCTCGGCGACTGCGCGACCATCTCTTCCTCCCACTCGTCACAGACTCGCGAGCAGTTCCTTCTTTTACTTCATTGCTCAGTGACTGAGCGATGAGCCACCACTTTTAGAGTCGTACACTCGCAGGTAGAATTATGTTTGTCCTCATTGTGCAGCGACTGAGCGACGAGTAGTTAGCTTTTCTGAATCGCATACTCGCGCTCAACTTTCCCTTTTACCTTTTTCTTGGCGACTGCGCGACGAATCCCTATTTTACTCATCGCATAGTCGCGAGCCGGCACTATATCTTCTCAAAATACTAGCGATCGTGCGACGAGCTCGACAAGCACTGTGGTCGCCCAGTCGCACTCTGTCCTCCCTTGGTCTTTATAGATCAGCGATTGTGCGGCGACATACCATTTTCCTTTAGTCACACACTCGCAGTTTTACCCTGTCTTTTATTTCATGCGCGAGTGCGCGACGAGCATAGCCTTTCCTTCGGTCGCGCAATCGCTAGCTGTATTTTCATTTATCTCTATTGTTCAGCGACCACGCGATGACCTCCTTCCTCTGATCTTCGCGTACCCACAAGCTGCTTTTCCTTTGTTCTTTTTGATCAGCGAGTGCGCGACCACATGGATCCTCCAGCTCGTCGCGCACCCGCGAGCTCATCTCCCGATTTTGACGAGGCCTCGCGACTACGTGATGACACTACTTTTTCTTCAGTCGTAGACCCGCAGCCACAACATGCCAACTTAAAAACAACTTGCGACAGTGCGATGACATATTTCTTCAGCTTGTCGCACAGTCAGGGGTGAATTGAACATATGCAAGCACAAGTCGCGATTGCGCGACGACCGCGATTGGTAGCTCATCGTGCAGTCGCGCAACGCTAGGATATAACATAAAAGCAAGATTTGAAAAAGGGCTGAGCCATTTTGGGTGGGAAAACACAGAGGATAGCCAAATTGCATAGGATGGGGGAATTTGGTTAACAATTACCAAAGCTTGGTTACTAGATTCTAAAAGAGGTGGTTCCCATCTCCCAAAACCTCTCACTCATGAGCATCTCATTCTAGAAATCAGAGACTTAGTTATTTTTCTAAAAAGAGTAAAGGGGAACCAACATACTTTCCATTGGGAAGATTGGATGTTTTTCTATATACAGGTAATAACTAAGGGACAGAAATTCCTAGATTGGGTCGAACTTATAGCTGAGAAATTGCATGAAGGACTAGCTAACTTTGTTGGCATCAGAGGTTTTTATATGTCGTCTTTCTTGTTCTATGTTTTAGCCATTTTGAGAAATTGGCCTGGGTTACCCCATGAGCCCCTAACACTAGGAATCAATATTTATGACTACTATCCACTATTGCAGCTGAGAAGATGTTTTGAGAACTTTACTAGGGTTAATGACATGTTTATGGGTTGTCTTGTCTTTGAGTTACAAGGTTGTTTACACAAAAGGATGTCTGATGAAGCATTGTAGTTAATCCAAACCTATGGTAGTTTCTTTATACAATTCCCTAGGTTCACATACATCAAGGTGGGTGGATTCAAAGGCTAACCTCTTAGATTTCCTAGATATGCGTTAGATCATCTAGTACTCACTAAAGTGTGCAGGCAATTAGCAATTATAGAGAAAATTTTAAAGGTAGATCAGCCTTCAGGGATTACCTTTCCTATGGAACTAGGGCATTATTGTTGTAAATCAATCTTAGATACCCTAAACTTAGAAGCAGAGGCTAAGAATTACAAATTCAAAACATTCATTGCACACCCAAAATTTGACAGCAAGGGTTTTGCTAAATCCTACTTGGGCGTGAAAGAGGCTTCACTCATAATGCTCAACTTGAAGACTATTGGGAAGACTCTGAAGATGAATTCGAGGTCCATAGAAGATTATGGTCTCGACTTACTTTAAGGAAAATTTTGGGAATGAGGATATCTATGAGTATAAAAGGGGTTATAGAGTGCGAGAATGAGGAGGTACTTGATTCTAAATTCAGTAGAAAATTACAGAATGAACCCCTAGAAGAAATTGATTGGAACAAATAGGAAGAGGATAATGTTCAACATAGAAATTTTAATGTTATCAGGAGAATACAGAAGTGGTCAAGAAATAAGAGATTGGGCAAGATAAAAGAAAATGAACCAGTCACTCTTAAACAAACCAAACATACCCTTCCCTCAAAAGCTCAAATTTCTTCTCCTAATGTTTCAATTGAATTTGATGTTGCAGGTACACTCAAATTGGAGGTTTATTTGGAAAAAAGGCCTTCATCAATAAAATCCCCTGTTCCAACCAGAACCACTTATTCCAAAAGTAAAAGGATGAAAAAGGTCACATTTGATCCTGAGGTTCTTGAATTGGACTATAGTATAGAGAAAAAAGCTCCCATTGATAACTAGATTTTAGATGTGATGGATCTTGGCAATGTTGGAGAGATAGGGGAAATAGACAAAGAAAAGGACACTAGAAAGGTTTTATTTATTGATTCATCCATGCTACGAATTCCCCTTGCAATAGATATAGTGGATGCACCGGCGTGGATCCAAACTTCCATTAGAAAGAAAAGGAGTATTGTACCTATCTCACTGCCTGATAATGATATGGTAAGCAGATGTTTAGGCAAAGAAGTAAAGATCAAGAAGCCTAAAACTAAGGCGATGATAGATATGGATGAAAAAATAGGGTGTTGGTTTGTAGAGATTGCTAATCCCAAGAATGAGAAGCGCTCAGATGATGTAACACTTGATGATTTTAGAGTGGAAAAGGTTGATCTTGGTGTGGCAACCAGGGCAGAAGATGTCAAACACTTGGAATCTTCCACCAAGAAGATTGTGAGAAGGGCATGGAAGGATGAAAAAGAAAAAATGGAACTGAAGTCAACTATCTCACATATGGCCAGGTATATTTAATCTATCCATCATCCTAATCAAGTATTAACAACACAGATCCTGATAGCTTTTGATATGAAATCTACTGAGAATCAACTGATGAAAGAACAGATTGTACGCAATAAGTCTATTGCTGAAGCATACGCAGGTTGGATGGATTTAGTCATGAATGGCGGGAACAAATACATAAGTGATCTCAGTCAGACTTATGAAGATGTTGTGGCCACAAAAGATAGCCTAGATACAAAATTGATAAAGTGGGATAAAGAGAAGACCCAATGGATGGTTGTAATGACACAAATAGCTAAAGTGAATAATTATGGGGTGATGAAGTTCTTGTCCAAGCGGTCTATTGCAGGTGTTGACAATGAGATTCTTTTTGTCTCATAAGATCATCTTGATTAGAGGAACTCAATCATAAAGAAAGGTATTGAATAATCTGCTAAACAGGATAAAGAACTTGTAGCCTTAGCAGGAATGATGAAGCATCTTGGGTTTATCAAAATACCACTATTTAAAGAATATGGTAAGACTCTGCAAAATCCTGAAGAAATGTATCAAGTTTTCAAAGAAAGGGTTCATATGGTGAAGGAAGCCAAAATAGTTACACCTGATGAGTTTTCTCAGATTGCCAAAATAGAATCCACACTAATCACTTGCCATAAAAATTTGGATTCACACAAAGCAAATGTTGCTCTAGTTCACAAGGACAATAAGATTTGGAAACAGAGGATTGCCCACATTGGTATTCTGAATCAACAGTTCATGGTTCAGTTTTCTACCGAGCATCTGGAATGGTGGAAACTATGGGCACAATCACAATCATCCACGATGACACCCTGAACCTCGATATAGTGCGAGATAATCACAATAGAGCGATTATTTTTGTATTTTTGTTTTGATACCTTTTGTTACTTGAACTACCTTAGATCTCTGAATTTATCTTTCTTACTTTTACTCCTTTGTGGAGTTGGTTTCAAAAACTACCTTAAAAATAGTTATTCTCTAGATATAAATGGCTTATTATGACTTGATAATAGGTTTGACCAAATTTTGTAATTTTACTGCTTTCTGATACTTTAATTATAGAGTGATACTTAGATACTGGAAATAAATTTTGTGATCTAGAAATATTTTGATCAGTTGGTTGAAATTAAATATATAATAGTACTGCAACTTTGGTGTTTTCATTAGAGTGCATAAATGGAGTTTCTGTTTGAATTACATTTATAATTGTGGTGTTGTATTATGTTTCTTTCAGATTGTAAGAGAATTATGTTTCTTGTTCAAGTATTGTCCTTGATTACTTTGAAATAAGTTTAGTCTTTTGGCTGAATTCCTGCTAATATCTCAGTGATTACTTTCAATTCATTCTTTACTTGAGATCTAAATTGTTTAACCTTTAATACTTTAGGGAAAAAAGTATTGTTTGAGAGATTATTTGATTCATTCTTTGAAAATCTTGATTGAAGATCATTGAAGAGGAAGTTTCACCTTTATGTAGAGGGACATGATAATTAAGGCAAGCCCTAGCTATTAGCTAATTGATTTCTCCTATAAGGGTAATAGAGAAAATAATTCATTAAATTGTGATTAATTGAATTGGGGATAAATCTGTTAACTAACAAATTTTTGGCGACTCTACTAGGGAGATGATACTAAGTAGCTCAGTTTAATTATATTTATAAATGAGTAGTTATGGTTTTACCTTCTGATGTGATACCTAGACAAGTAGAAGTCCCTCCAGTATTACAGCTGAATTTGTATTTTGTAGACACCGAAGAAGAGCTTATTACTGATCTCAACTATGTGGCCTGGAACCTTAGAACCAATGATCAACAATACCAATAAGTTAGGTTAGTAATTAAGGAAGAAGAAGAACTAGACAAATAGTTAAGGGGCCTCCCTATTTCCTAGGAATCCATCATAGTAGATAGAGCAGCCCAAGGGCTTTAAGACTTAATTCTAGATTCCAGGCGTTTCACTAGGTCTCAGGCAAAACAAGGTTTGGTAGATCATGATGTAGAAGATCTTTTAAGACTTATAGGTACCCTTGATTTGACCTTACCTCCTTCAGCTAGACATAAGCCCAAACCAATTCAGAAACCTATAGCCTCACCATCATTTCATGCTTTAGTTCTTTAAGGAATACCTACCCCTTTGAATATCAATTTTCATCCTATATTAAACATCATGGTTTCTAATCCTTGGGGTGCCACTGTATGACCTCTTAACCTTCTCACACATCACTCTTTACCTAAAGGTGCTAAATATGTATTCCCAAGATTCAATGGTGATGGTAAAGTTTCATTTTAATAACATCTGAATAGTTTTAATGTGGCCTGTGGTGTTTTGGTTGTACAACATGAATATGTGGCTGTAAGGTTATTTGTGCAAAATTTGTCCGTGGGTGCTATAGAATGGTTTAGCCATCTCCCATCTACTTCTATAACAAGATGGGATGATACAAAGACAACTTTTGAAAATAGATTTAAGAGTGCAGAAGATGAACATTCACTATTAGCTCAGTTAACACAGATGAAAAAGGAGATACATGAGCCAATGCGTGATTATATAGCTAAGTATAATAAATTAATATATAAAATTCCTACAAGAAAGAACCCTACTCTAGAGAATCAGAAATGGTTCTTTGTAAATTCAATGCCTCCTGATCTTGGATTTCATCTATGGAGGAGTAGACCAGCAGATTTGGGTACAGCCCAGACTCAAGCAATGAAATTAGAAGATGATCTGATCATGATTGGAAAATGGAGAAAAGAAGTTCAAAATTCTCAAGCACAAGCATCTTCATCCTCATTGGATCCTGTAGTCCAAAGACTTGTAAATGATATGATTTCTCTTAAGAAGAATCTCCCAAGAAGTAATACCCCTTACCAGGACATTCCTCAGAGATTTCCAAATCAATCTAATGGAAATTCAGGAAGGCAATTAACATTGCCACCCTCTCAACAAAGAATGGATATAGAGGGTTCCCCAAGTGTGAAGGATAATATGTGTGTGTTTCATCTAACAGATGATCATGATTGAAATACTTGTCCAGAGATGGTGAGATATGTTCAAATGAATACTCAAAAAGAAACTGTTGAAGAAATTGATGAGGATGAGGCTACTTCAAAGTTACATGGTGACTCGAAAACATATTACCTTGAGTATGAATCAGATTTGGAAAGAGGTGGAGACATTTTGGTAACTTTAGAAGAACCCTTATGGTCAGTGCTAACAAGGAATCAAAAGGGATATAGACCTCCACCTATAGTTTCATCTTTAGCATCCACCAGTAAGACAAGTGAACCTGGGAACCAAACTTTGAGCTTCTCCACAAATAATAGTTCAAATCCTCTTGAGGTGATAGTTCTAAAAAGGTTTGATGTTGACCCTTCTTTTGATATTCTTGAATTTTGTAAAACATCTAAAATTCAAATTCTCCTACGGAATATCTAAGATCTAATCCTAAGGAGTTGGATAAGATTTTAAATTTCATTAGAGGAAATGAGTCATCAAAGTCAATTGATAATCTGGTAAATACCCAATCATGTCAGCCTTTTACCTCTAATTCCCTGAGCCAACCTAAAACTGTTGAACATCCAACTTAGAATGAAATCTTGAATAAAATCTCTCAATCTTTTATGAAGCCTCAACCCTTCTACGTGTCTCTATTTATCCACAACCACAAGCTCAGTAATTGCATTATCAATTCAAGAGCTTCATATAACATAACTCCCTCCTCAGTAGCCAAAGTGTTAGACCTGCCCTTAACCAAAACCTTTGGACACTTCTATTCTATAGATTCAAAGCAAGTTCCTATCTTAGGGAAGATAAAATATGATCAGGTGGCATTAGTAGCTCATCCCGTAAAAAGACTAAAACTGACAATATTAGCTATTGATATTCCCACCAGTTATGGCAAGCTATTGAGTTGTAAATTCTATAAAGACCAGGGAGGATAGATTAAACTGGATTGGTCACAGGTGAGCATTTTAGTGGGAAAAGAAAAGGTTATTCTTGAACCTAAGCCAAATTCAAAATACATTGTCTTCCCTTCAGATGACCCAAAGTCACACATTTTGTATGAAGAATCAGAGTTTGGGAGTTATGTGATTCTTCTTGAGCCTGATGTAGCTGATGAAATACAATCAGGAGATTAGTATTTATGGACCATGGAATTTGATAGAAGCTACTGAAATGCTGGTTCTGGAGCAGGGGTAGTTTTAATTTTTCCTGAAGGAAGTTTCCTTCAACATATAAGCTTGAGTTCAGTAACACAAACGACACGGAAGAATATGAAGCCCTACTTCTTGGGATTGAAGAGGCCAAAATAAAAGGAATTAAGAAGATGAAGGCTATTGGGGATGCTAAATTAATTATCAAGCAGGTTCAGGGAACTTTTTTAGTAAAAAATGAAAGACTCAAACACTACTGGAACTGAGTTTGGGACAAAATAGAAGGATTGGAAGCCTTCTCTATTGAGGCTATTCCATGAGAATTCAATTATAGAGCTGATGCCTTTGCTTGGTCAGCCTCCCTTCTTATCCCTCACCCCAATTTTGATGATGACACTTATAGAATTGAGCTAGTTCATCAACCCAATGTTCTAGATAATTCAGAATGTTTTCAGGTGTTCCGTGATTATAGATAAATTAATCTTTTCATGCAGTGTTTGGATATGTTCTTTTCAACATTCTTCAAGGGATTTGAATCTGATTGCTATGATTTTTCCTTTGATTAGGATGATTGAAAAGGTGATTTAATTTAGTTGAAAGGTAATTGAATACCAAAAGTTTTGGTGGCTCTTGAAAAACTATTTGACATACAAGATTGTTATATGGGTGACCGGGAGACACACAAAAATTCTTAATCAGGAGCCTATGAGAAAGTGAACATCAGAGAGGAATTTGATCCCAAGATAGTGAACTTAGGAGTTTTTTTCTCACCAAAAGAAAAATAGAGATTTATTCAGCTTTTAAAATATTACAGAGATTTTTTTGCCTAGTCCTATGAGGACCTGAAAGACTTTAACCGAGGGCAAGTGCAGTATCATATTCCACTCAAACCAGGAACAAATCCTTTCAAATAGAAGATAAGGAACTAAAATCCTAAATTAGTTGATGCTATGTTTAGAGAGATAGATAAAATGTTGTAGGCTCACATCATTTACCTGATTCATCATTCAACCTAGGTAGCCAATATCGTACCAGTACAAAAGAAAAATGGGGAAATTTGAATCTGCGTGGATTTCTATAATATGAATCAATGATGCCTCAAAGATAATTTCCCTCTCCCTATGAAGGACCACATCCTTCAGATAGTAGATGATTTAGATATGATGTCCTTATTAGATGGTTTTTTGGGTTATAATCAGATTAGTGTGGCAGAGGAAGACCAACATAAAACTTCCTTCACAACTCCATGGGGCACTTTTGCTTACTGGTGTATGCCTTTTGTTTTGATTAATACAGGAGCCACATTTCAGCGGGCGATGAATGGTACATTTAGTTATCTTAGAAATAAAATCATAGTCATATACCTGGATGATCTAACAGTGTTTTCAAGGAGGCGGTAGAGACACATCAAAGATTTACAATGGATATTGCAAAAATGTAGGGAACATAGAATTTCTTTAAACCATAAGAAATTAGTCTTTTCTATGACTGAAGGAAAGCTCCTAGGCCACATAGTATCTAAAGAAGGAGTAAGGGTAGACCCAGAATGGGTAAAAGAAATCCAATAGATAGCATTACCATCTAAAAGAATTGGCATCAAATCCTTCTTTGGCCAGGTTAATTTTCTAAGGAAGTTCATTTTAGATTTTGCTGAAACCACCAAGCCCATTATGAATTTGATGAGTGAGAAACAAATGCTCAAGTGGAACAATGAAGATATAGCTTCTTTTGAAGTAGTCAAGGAGGCAATAGCTAAAGCTCCAACCTTGGTGCACCCTAATTTTAAAAGGGATTTTATCATTCATTGCAATGCTTCTAATCATTCACTATCAAGTATTTTGATGCAGACAAACAAAGATGGGTTAGAAACTCCAATATCTTTCATGAGAATTCCATTAAAGAAGAATAAACTAAACTATTCTTTAGCTGAAAAACAAAAATTTTCAGTGGTCAAAGCTGTTAAACAATTCAGGTATTATATTTTACATTCTCACTCTAAGGTCTTGGTCCCAAATGCTGCAGTAAAAATTACTCTCACATAGTAGGAAGTTTGCATCAATAACAGAGCCACGTGGGTAGCTAAAATTCAATATTTTTATTTGGATAGAATGCCCACCAAGTTAGTCAGGGGATAGGGATTATGCAAATTATTAGCAGAGAATGAACAAGAAGAAGCCAAATTACCTTTGACATTGTTTGTTGGTTTAACAAATTCATGGTTTTCAGATGTGGCACATTATTTGACTTACGAAGATTGTCTAGACCATATGAGTTCAAAAGAGAGGCAGCATCTAAAGCTTAAAGCCACCAAATATGTGATTATGGATGACATCCTTTATAAAAAGGGTTTAGACGACATGTTTCTTAGGTGTGTGGATAAGGAACAGTAGGATAAATTACTGAAAGCTTTCCATAATGAAGCATGTGGAGGGAATTTCTCTTCCATAGTAACTACTTTTAAATCCTAAGAAATTGTTATTACTAGCCATGCATGTTCAAGGATGGTTACCAGTGGGTATCTAAGAGTGAAAAATGTAATTACTTCATAGTAAAACCAAAATTAGAAACTCTTCCTTTAAGACTAGTGGTTATGAGGAACCATTTCACCAATGGGGTTTAGAATTTACAGGTCCTTTAAACCCTCTCTCATCTACAGGGCACACCCATATCCTAACAACAACTAATTATTTTACAAAATGGGTCGAGGCTATTCTGATGAAGAAGACTTCTTCCTCAGTGGTCTGTGATTTTATTAAAAACTTTATTCTAGTAAGATCTGGTACTCCTCATAAAATTGTAGCTGATAATGCCTCTAACTTCTCTTCACAAGAGCTACAACTTTTCTGTTATGATCACAACATAACTCTATCTCATTCTTCCAACTACTACCCTCAAGGTAACGGTCAGGCAGAGTCCAACAACAAAAATTTGGTCAATATTATGAGGAAGGTGGTAAGCGATAATACTAAAGATTGGCACAAGAAGCTTTATGAAGCATTGTGGGAAGACAAAACTTCTCCTAAAAAGGTGATAGGAATGGCCCCCTTTGATCTGGTGTATAGATGAAAATCCTAGTTGTCTTGACTTCTAAAATAAGCCACGATCAAATTGTAAAAAGTGATCAAAGATAATCAGTTCCAGAACTCAATAGAAAAAAGAATAATGTATTTGACCAGAATCCAAGAAGAAAGAGAAAAAATAGTTGATCACATAATATAACATCAAGCCAGAGTCAAGTAGATCTTTGATAGAAGAGAAAGACCAAGAAAATTCATGCCAGGAGATCAGGTGTTGCTTTGGGACAGACGTAGAGAACCTAAAGGTGCTCATGTAGAGAACCTAAATATCTTGATGGGACCTCTTTGCCCTTTCCCTTTAATGGGAAAGACCTAAAATTGTACTAGATTTGAAGCACTTTCCATTCCCTTGTATATAATTTTTTTTTTTCTTACAGTTAGTTTCTTTTTGTTGTGTCAAAGTTTTGTCTAGTGACTCCGTAGCCCTAGTTTGCAAAACCAGAGATCTAGAGTTCATTCCTTGTCCCTGTCAATCCACATCCACAGTCAGAGCCAATGTTACACCCATTCTTATTTTTCTTTCACATTTACCTTTTTGCGGGTTGTTTTGAACTTTGTTTAGAACTTTGATTTGAACTTTAATTTAAACTTTCAAAAGTTCAAATTCCTTTGTTCAGTTTGGATTGCGCATCTAGCGTTTTCATGGCTTCATTCCAACTAGCTTTCCTTTAGGTGGATTTTCCTATTTTGAACTTTAATTTGAAATTTCAAAATTTCAAATTTGACAAGTGCAAGCAGAAGTTTAAAGTTCCATTTTCTCACAAGAAGCCATCGCATCTTTAGTTAAGTCTGTCTATTCAGTTTGAACTTTCAATTGAACTTTCAAAGTTCCATTCCAAAAGTTCAAATTTGAAGATTTTACTTTCGGATCTACATTGGATTTCATATCAAGTGAAGGTAATGATGATACGGAGAAAGGATCAGTGGGATATTTTGAAGCATTAACTGATTGTACTTATTATTTGGATTAATCATTATTTGTAAGCCCCAAGAGTGTGATGAGATGGTTAATTAATGAAATGTCAGAAAATATTTCACCTCAACATTTAATTCACACGAGTGAATTGAAATTTTGTGCATGTCGTCAATTCAAGCATATCCTTTTCCTTTATTAGCCAATGTGGTATTTTCATTTTCTCATACAGCCTGGTTTTCTTTCATTATTGTGGTGCCAAGGAGATAAAGGAGGTAATCTCAAGTTGTAATACTGTGATTTTCATGAAATCTAGTGAGTGGTCAAACTCTAATTTATAGCTTAAGCAGTCTGTTGAAGCTTACCAAGGATTTTTAAAAAGTTTCTTCTCAAAATCCTTCTCTATTTATTCTGGAGTTTTTAATTGATTTGATAAGATGAAGTATAATAAGATATCATTGCCTAACTTGAAGTCCTTTTCCAGCTTAGTTAGTTCCCTCCTAGAATTAGAAGATACTACCCTTTTGAATGTCACTATTGAAGAAATTTTGGAAAGATTGAAGAATCCTCGAAAAGGTTCCATAGCTGAGAAAATTAACCAGAGTGATTTAATCAAAGCTGCCACCTTCCCAATTGTAGCCCCTTATCTAGATTTGGTTTTATAGTGTATGAACCATTATGATGGAAATGAGAGGTGCATTACACTAATTCTGGTCAAATTCTAGTAAGGATTGATAGAGAAATAGTGATGTCATCCATGGGAATCCCTGATAAAGAAGAATACAAAGCATGGACTATAGCTAATGCTTACTCTTTCTTTTCAGAAAAGAAGAACCAATACAGGAATGTGATTTCCAAAGCCTGGTTTCTAGATTCTAAAAGAGGCAGTTCCCATCTCCCAAAACCTCTCACTCGTGAGCATCTCAATCCCGAAATTAGAGACTTAGTTATTTTTCTAAATAGAGTAAAGGGGAACCAACATACTTTCCATTGGGAAGATTGGATGTTTTTCTATATACAAGTAATAACTAAGGGAGAGAAATTCCTAGATTGGGGCGAACTTATAGCTGAGAAATTGCATGAAGGACTAGCTAACTTTGCTATCATGAGTGGTTTTTATATGTCATCTTTCTTGTTCTATGTTTTAGCTAGTTCGATAAATTGGCTTGGGTTACCCCATGATCCCCTAACACTAGGAATTAAGATTTATGACTACTATCCACTATTGTAGATGAGAAGATGTTCTGAGAACTTTACTAGGGTTAATGACATGTTTATGGGTCATCTTGTCTTGAAGTTACGAGGTTGTTTACATAAAAGGATGTCCAATGAAGCAGTGTAGTTAATCCAACCCTATGGTAGTTTCTTTATACAATTCCCTAGGTTCACATAGATTAGGGTGGGTGGATTCAAAGGCAAACCTCTTAGATTGCCCAGATATGCCCTAGATCATCTAGTACTCACTAAAGTGTGCAGGCAATTAGCAATTATAGAGAAAATTTTAAAGGGAGATCAGCCTTTAGGGATTACCTTTCCTATGGATCTAGGGAGCTATTGTTGTAAATCCACCTCAGATGCCCTAAACTTAGTAGTAGAGGCTAAGAATTACAAATTCAAAACATTCATTGCACACCCAAAATTTGACAGCAAGGGTTTTGCTAAATCCTACCTGGGCATGAAAGAGGGCTTCACTCATAATGCTCAACTTGAAGACTACTGGGAAGACTGTGAAGATGAATTCGAGGTCCACAGAAGATTATGGTCTCAACTTACTTTAAGGAAAATTGTGGTAATGAGGCTATTTATGAGTAGAAAAGGGGTTATAGATTGCAATAATGAGGAGGTACTTGATTTTGAATTCAGTAGCAAAGTGCATAATGAATCCCTAGAAGAAATTGATTGGAACAAACAAGAAGAGGATAATGTTCAACATAGAAATTTTAATGTTATCATGAGAATAAAGAAGTGGTTAAGAGATAGTAGATTGGTCAAGATAAAGGAAAATGAGTTGGGCGCTCTTAAAGAAACCAAACATACCCTACCCTTGAAAGATCAAATTTCTTCTCCTAATGTTTATATTGAATCTGATGTTGTAGGTACAGTCAAATTGGAGGTTGATTTGGAAAAAAAGGCCTTCATCAACAAAATCCCCTATTCTAACTAGAACCACTCGTTCCAGAAGTAAAAGGCTGAAAAAGGTCCTAGTTGATCTTCAGGTTGTTGAGTTGGATTCTAGTATAGAGAAACAAGCTCCCATGGATAACCAGATTCTAGATGTGATGGATCTTTGAAATGTTGGAGAGATAGGGGAAATAGACAAAGAACAGGACACTAGCAAGGTTTTATCTATTGATTCAGTCGTGCTGCAAACTCCCCCTGCAAAAGATACAATGGATACATAGGCGTGGCTCCAAACTTCCATTAGCAAGAAAAGGAGTATTGTACCTATCTCATTGCCTGATAATGATATGGTAAGAAGATGTTTATGCAAAGAAGAAAAGATCAAGAAGCATAAAATTGAGGTGATGATAGATATGGATGCAAAAATAGGGTGTTGGTTTCAAAAGATTACTATTCCCAAGAATGAGAAGAGCTCAGATGAGGTAACACTTTATGATTTTAAAGTGGAAAAGGTTGATCTTGGTGTGGCAACCCAGGTAGCAGATGCCAAACATCTTGAATCTTCCACTAAGAACATTGTGAGTAGGGCATGGAAGGATGAAAAATAAAAATTGGAAATGAATTCATCTATCTCACAGATGGCCAAGTATATTTATTCTATCCATCATCTTGATCAAGTATTAACAACACAAATCCTGGTAGCTTTTGATATGAAATACCCTAATAATCAACTGATGAAAGAATAGATTTTACGCAATAAGTCTATTACTGAAGCATACATAGGATGGATTGATTCAGTCATGAATCATAGGAACAAATACATAAGTGATCTCAGTCAGACTTATGAAGACATTGTGGCCGCAAAAGACAGCTAAGATATAGGATTGACAAAGTGGGATAAAGAGAAGACCTAATGGATGGCTATAATGATGCAAATAGCTGAAGTGAAGAATTATGGGGCGATTAAGATCTTGTCTGAGTGGCCTATTGTAGGTGTTGACGATGAGATTCTTTTTGTCTCACAAGAATATCTTGACTAGAGGAACTCAATCATAAAGCAAGGTATTGAAGAATCTGTTAAACTGGCTAAAGAACTTGTAGCCCTAGTAGGAATGATGAAGAATGATCTTGGGTTTATCAAAGTATCACTATTTAAAGAAGATGGTAAGACTGTGCAAAAGCCTGAAGAAATGTATCAAGTTTTCAAAGAAAAGGTTCGTATGGTGAAGCAAGCCAAAATAGTTACACCTGATGATTTTTCTCAGATTACTGAAATAGAAACCATGCTAATCATGTGCCATAAAACTTTAGATTCACACAAAGCAAAGGTGGCTCTATTTCACAGGGAAAATAAGATTTGGAAAGAGAGGATTGCCCACGATGGTATTCCAAGTCATTAGTTCATGGTATAGTTTTCTACCAAGCATCTAGAATGGAAAAAACTATAGGCACAATCACAATCAGCCATGGTGACACCCTGAACCTGGATATAGTGTCGGATAATTGTAACAGAGTGATTATTTTTGGCTTTTTGTTTTGATACTTTCTGTTACTCGAACTACCTTAGATCTCTGAAGTTATCTTTCTTACTTTTACTCCTTTGTGGATTTGGTTTCAAAAACTACCTTAAAAATAGTTATTCTCCAGATATAAATGGCTTATTATGATTTGAGAATAGGGTCAGCCAAATTTTGTAATTTTACTACTTTCTGATACTTTAATTACAAAGTGATACTTAGATACTGGAAAGAAATTTTGTGATCTGGAAAGATTTTGATCAGTTGGTTGAAATTTAATATATAATTGTATCACAACTTTGGTGTTTTCATTGGAGTGCATAAATGGAGTTTCTATTGGAATTACCTTTATAATTATGGTGTTGTATTATGTTTCTTTTAGATTGTAAGATAATTTTGTTTCTTGTTCAAGTATTGTCCTTGATTACTTTGAAAGAAATTTAGTCTTTTGGTTGAATTCCTGCTAATATCTCAGTGATTAATTTCAATTCATTCTTTACTCAAGATCTAAATTGTTTAACCTTTAATACTTTAGGGTAAAAAGTATTGTTTGAGAGCTTAGTTGATTCATTCTTTAAAAAGCCTAATTGAAGATCATTGAAGATGAAGCTGCACCTTTATGCAGAGGGACATGACCATTAAGGCAAGCCCCATCTATTAGCTAATTGATTTCTCCTGTAAGGGTAATATAGCAAATAATTCATTAAATTGTGGTTAATTGAATTGGGGATAAATCTGTTAACTAACAAGTTCACATCAACTTTGATCACAACTTGATGTTTTAGTATAAGATTCATCATAAAAAATTAAGGCCATACCACCCCTAGGATAATAGACAAGTGGATATCACCATAAGAGAAATTGAATCCATTCTAACTAAAATCATACAGATACACGAGCAAGATTGGAGCACCATCCTTTTGGATTTTGTTTGGGCATACATGAGAACCTAGAAAATGACAACATGATTCACACCTTTTGAATTGGTGTATGGGAAATTTGTTATGATTTTGATTGAGTTTGAGCACAATACTTTATGCACAACATTGAGGTTAAACATGGATCTTCTTGTAGCTCAATGGGAACAGCTTCTGCAGCTCAATACTCTAGATGAAATGACAAAGGCAGTGCTACAAAAAAAAATAGCCCAATTAAAAAAGAATAAATTTTATGGTTCACACATAGAAAGAAAAAGGTTTTCTCCTAGTGACTGGGCTTTACTCTATGATTCACGCTTTCAAGAAACACAAGGTAAGCTAACTTCTAGTTGACTCAACCCTTATGAAATAGAAAAAGTTTTTAACAATGACGGAGTACAGTTATCCACAATCAACCCTGTGCATTTCAAGTTACTGGTAACTAGACACAAACTTCATCTATACCTATAGACACCTAAATTTGGTCAGGTATATTTAATTGAATCAAAGGGAAATTTATAAAATCCAATAGATTAATTCAATCAAAAGAGACTAAATCACATCAAATCAAAGGATCAATTAATTAAATATAATCCTAAAATGGATAAATCAAAGCTATATAATTGATTTAATCAATTAATTGTATAGTTTAAATCAAAAATCAAAATGAACTTGTCCCCTTACATGGCTAATTAAATTAATTAATTGAATTAATTAATCCTTAATTTCAACAAAGGAGACAAGAATTCAAAGAGCCAATGAGAATCAAGGATTGAAAGCACATGGATCACTCTACACTTTTCAATTTTGATCACTCATTTAATCCTTCAAAATCCTCAACACTCAATTTGTCTCTTTGTCCCAACCTTTGAGACCACCATTTAAATGGTCTCCCCATTTGAAACCATTTGAAATCCTTCAACTCAACCTAGATTTGATCATGATCAACATAAATTTACCCTATACCTTTGGGAAATCCTATAAATACCAAGCATTTTGAGAGCACTAAGGATCTTAGACATTTATGAGAAATTGCATCTACACTATAGATAAATTCATTGAGATCATAGCAATTTGTGAGCATAATAGATAAATTTGAGAGCATAATTGAATGAATTGCATTTCAATTTGAGAGTTGAGAGCTAGATTTAGGCATTATCATATATCAATTCTCATTTTAAGACTCTCGCTAGTGGAGATTAAGGTTGAGAGCTTCATTAGCATGCTTAGTTAGAGAGCCATGCAATGCTTATTGTTATTTTGTCAATTCTTTGAGTTAAAGTAGACTTTTAATTCCATATAATTGATTGATTTAAAACTAATTTCATGAAGGTATACTTTATATATACACAAATGGTGCCCATTGTGGGGCTTTAGACCTCTAATCTCAAATTTTCATCAATATTTACATGTTTTGTATCTTTTCATGTTGTATTTTGTAGTTTGTAGGAAAAGAAACACTTATCAGATAAATGTTCATGAGTATAGACAATGAAGCCATGCCTATAAGTACTTCTTTCACTTCTTAGAAGATAGAAGTGCCACCTATCAGATAAATGTTCACATGTATAGATAGTGAAACCACGCTTGTAACATTTCAAACACCTCTTGCTAGCTTTCATATCTCGCATTTTTATGTTGTATTTTCACACCTCTGCAATCTATTTTACACCTGTTAATGTTTAAATTCATGCATAGTAACTTGTTAAATGACGTGTGTAGTACTTTAAAGTTTCACGTAAACTATGGTAAAGCGTCACTTATAAGTTGTTAAATGACGGGTAGTGCATTCTGTATTTTTCAATTTGTGGCCTGTTACAATCAAAATTTTAACACTCTATATTTTCTGATTTGTAGATGAGCAGACATCCAAAAGTGCAAAAAATAGAACAAAGAGTTTGCAAAGGGAGTAAAGAGGTAATAATCCTTACCAAACATGCAAATGAAATTCACAATTTGTCCATTTTGAAAAATCTAGAAGAGGAAGAGAAGTTGTTTGAACACTTTTTTAAAGTTGTTAAAGCTTACAATAGCAAGTTTCTTTCATTGAATTAACACTAAATTTGTTAGGATCTTTAATAAATTTTCAAATTTAGGAAAGATCCTTAAGTTTTGTTATTTCAATTTCCTTTGTTTTCCCTCATTCTGTTGGTTGTGTTGACTAACTTATTTGAGGAGATGGAGAGGAAACGATCACCACTAGGTGAGTTAAAAAGCAAGGAAAAACACTCAAAAATGTGCCTAGCCTTTTCTAGCTACATTTAAGAGGTATTTTTCTAAACAAGCATGCACTTGATCAAATTGTGGAAATTTCACTCTTCAAAATCTAGTTTAAATAAAGCCTATTATTGTTCACCAAAAATGACATTAGGTATATGCTCTCAACTTTTTTGAAGTTGATAAAAAATCCAAACGTGTCTGTTTTGGCGATAGAAAGAAAGGCTGGTAAATGAACCAAACACTTTATTTCTAAAAACCTCCTTGTCAAGAGGTTAAAATTTTACATTTGTTAAAAGTGTTCAGAATTGGAAAAAGTAGTAGGGATATGCTCTTTACCCTTTGAGCAAATCAAACTCCCCAACCTTCTTGAGTCAATTCATTTATTGCTTTAAATATGAACATGATAGAGCTTCAGAGGGCCTACCTCCCAACTACATCCTTACAAGGATGGTGAGAGGGAATGAACCAAGTGGCATACAATCACTTTAGCCATGATAAAATCTGACCTACTATAATATAAAGACATTCATCCTCAAAATTATTGAGTGACAAATAAGTGTTGAGAATCTTCACCTCCTTTAGTAGTCCTTCAGGATTGTGCAAAATCATGTCTTTATGCATGTGGAAGGCCCTTGTAATGAGGGTATATGATACTTTTCATTTATTTGAATGGAGTTACATTAAAACTTGGATAAAGTAGCAAACCTACCTTTTAAAGCCATGATTAAGAGCCAAATTTGACTTTAGGTAGCTTGTTTGGAATATTTTCTTGTTAAGACCTGTTATAACATCTGAGAAGATACACTTTGTGTGGTTTAGGATAGAGAAACACACTTTTCTCTATGTGTTGTGTTTGTTTCTAAATTTTCATACAAGAAAACATCCTAGAAATCTAATCACAAACTTTAATTTTTTTGAAAATCTCTATAAAATAGTGACAGATAACTTTACCTGGTAAAGTGACACAGATCATTATTCTTGTCATGTGTGTCAACATTTTTGTGCCACCTAAAACAACTCAAGAGGTGTTGGTGCTATTTCTGGTCCAAGTTGTGCTTTGTATTTTCCTTAGGGTCTCCTATCATCGTAGTGTCAAGGGTTTTGAAATTGGTATTAAATTTGATTTTATGCCTCTGCAAAATGTGCCTAAATCCTCAACCTATTTGAAAGTGGTCAAAAGTGACTAAAAAACCCTAAGTGCCTTGGCTGATTCTATTCTTGTGTTACTTTTTTGGTCACTTAAGTCATACTAAGTTATGTGTCTACGTTGAATAGGTTGCTTTTCGCCTAAAGTTTGTAATATCCTAACCACTTTATTATCTCCTAAGTCTTGCCATATAGGTCCCTTTACATCATCACCTTACGTGTCATGCAATTCAAAAAAGAGCTAACGGTGCGTGTATCCACTTATGTCCAAAGTGCATGACATCTAACAAATAAGCAGATAAGCGGTGGAAATGCATGTCCTTGGTGGGACTGGGCATGTTAAGAAAGATGCTCTATTAAAAGGTGAGCAACTAAGAAAAGATCTAACAGTCAGCATATTTACTTATGTCCAAGATGCTCGACATCTAACAAGTAAGTGGATAAGTGGTGGTGACGTGTGTCTTTGGTAGGGCCAAGCTGTTGTAAAGACGCTCTGTTAAATCATGCACAAGTTTCAAAAGATTGAATGGACCACTTATTTGCTTAAAGGGTAAGTGCATAGAATCTAAAAAATAAGTAGATAAGCAATGATGACATCTGGCAGTTGGTGGGCCCAATTATGTACAACTTGCAGGATGTTAAGCTTTAGTTAAGTTGGTTAGTATCTGACGGCTCTCTTATTTGCTTATGTCTAAGATGCTTGACATCTAATGAATAAGAGAATAAGCGGTGGCGACATATGTCCTTAGTTAGCAGTTGTTTTTAGGAAATTAAGATAGCCATCCGATGCAAAGAATAGTGCCCAGAATCAATGGTTCAAATTCAAAGTTAATAAAACAAGTTGTAGAGAGCCGTTAAACTGTGAAACTGAAGCTAGTGAATTAATTACAGAACGTGTGCCAACTCTAGTCGAATTCAATTCGAGAGACTGATTTTATTAAGGCCATAAATTGATTAAGCTGACTACTATCTAAATCATTCACCAAAACCATTTACGCAAAGACAAAATTACAAAAGAAAACCAGCTTCAAGTGACTTCTATGCAGAACGGGTAAGTTCACTGATTCACTAGCATTCCAATTGAGATAGAATTACAATTCAAAGAAGGTTTTAGAACTCCTATTTCTGAATCTAGTTCTACTATTATAGAAAACCATTAGAATGGCCCCTAGACCTGAAATCACCAGACAAGTCGACTACCAGAAATGGAATGTTAGGGAAGATTTATTATAGTAGTTATCATTGTCTTCGGGGGATGCCACCCAAGCTAAGAAAGTAGTACCACAACATCCCTTCTTCAGAATTGGAGAAGGGTTATATGATTCAGGAAGGTGGGTAGGAGATGCTACCACAAGTTTTGATGCCCTGGCTCTATTTAGAGCATCTTACAGTCAGAGAAAGGCCCCCACCCAAGATTGTAATATTGAGGAACTTGATGTTGGTAAGCTAATAGCACCTAGTGTCTTCATGGACACTGATTTTCTCATTCTAATAGCAAAAACTTATGATAAGGTGGTCAGGGTTGTTAGAGACACCTGGGGAAATGTAATACTAACTATGTTAGCTGATGAAATTAGGAGGATCTTCAAGTTGACTAACCCCTCTCAGAGTATGGATGATATTGACCTCAAATACTTCCAAGAAGTATACAATAACCAGAGGGATTTTTACAGAGGTGAAGTAGTGAAGGGATATGCTAACAAGATAGGAGATTTAGTTGTAATAGGGCCAAGAACCCCCGAACCCTTCAAAGTAGACCTCTTCATTGGAAAACCCTAAAAAATGTACAGTTCCCTATGTAATGTCTTAGGGATAAATGAGGAGGCAGCCATGCCAATCCAAATAATGTTGATGGTGGTTCAAATTCTACATCCCCATTTATCAGTAGTGTTTGATTATGCATCCTACATTGCTCAGGAGATGCATGATGTTTTGTCAGGAATCCAAGATGGCAATATACAAAAGCCTATGGGTTGGTATTCCCTTATGATGCATATGTTCCTATTTAACAATGTAGATTTCTTTGAAGAAGAAATGGAATTGGAGAAATTCCAAGATGATGAAGAATTTCCTATTCAGATGTGGAGTGTAGACTTGTCTTGGGAAAGAAAAAATGCAAGTTATGTATATTTTGACAAAGTCTTTGCAACTAGGCTCAAGTCATTGCTAAATAACGAGAATGCCAGAGTTCATGATGAGATGATGAGACTTCTGAGACCTATGGAGTATGCCCCAGAATTGAAAATTTCTCATAATTAGGGAGATTTGATCTTGTACCCTTTTGCAATAGTAATTAGGGTCTATGGTTTTAGAGGCGTCCCTTATGTGTTTCCCTGCAGAGTCCCACTCAAGATTGGGATAGAAAAAATCATAAGACAATTAGGTGGGCTACAGGAGGAACCCTTCATCAAAAAGATGAAGGGGAATATATTTCCTACCCTCACTAGAGCCCATCACTTTATCATAACAAAAGGAGGGTGGACACAGTTTGACAACTATTTTGAGCCCTATCATTTATCTACTTCCATAGCTAGATGTGCTGATAATGAAGATTTTATCATGGGCATGTTCAGGAAGAGGACCAATTGTATTATGCTAAAACATTAGTTCTACTATCCTGAGGATATTATCAGGAATATCTTTGACTTAGAAGATCAAGAAGTCAGGAAGGAGAAGTGGATGGCATATAAGAAATCCTTGGACTTTGTCCAGAATTTTGACAAGACCTATGATCCTCTAAAGGATTTTCTCCCTTGGTCTTATAAAATTGATTCACTAATGAATATTTTTGAGGGAATAATGCAAACCCTAAATGAGAAGAGACAAAGAGCAGTGGAGAGTGACCCAGAAAAGGCTCTTGCTATTCTCAATAAGTTTCCATAGAGCATAGTAGTTCCACCTGGGAACTATGTAGTCTACAAAAGAAGGGGATATACCACTGTTGCTCCCAGAGTTGATAAGCCTATTTAGCATAAGAAAAAGAGGCCTACTCTAATCTGAATGAAAAATATGAGTTTGTTCTCAAAGCTTACAATGAAGAGAAAGTTAAATCTGTGATGAAAGATAATAGAATTGCAAAGTTGGAGGGTAAGAAAAAAACCCAATTTGTGCCTCTAGGGATGATTACTCAGGAACCCCATCAACCCTCCTCCTCAAGTCCATTTACAACATATTCCCCCATCCCTTGCACCTCTAAGTCCTACTACTTTGGAAGCTATTGAGGCCAAGAGGGCGGAATTAGAAGCTGAGAAGAGTAGGCTAATCAGTGAAAGAACAAGATTAGAAGAGGAGGTTAAGAGAGACTTAGAAGACTACTAGGCCTACAAAGAAGCTAAATTATTGGTGAAGCAAAAGCACACAGATCAAATATTTACAAATCTCAAGAGATGTGCTAGTGAGGTCAACCTCTCTAATCTTTACCTATTGGGGAAGAAGATTGCAAGCATCACCAGCAAATATGATGGTAAAAAGGAACAATGGAATTTGATAGTGAGTAAGTTGAAAGGGAGGGCATCCCATGTAAAATATTTCAATTCCCTCTCTAAAGAGAAAAATAATATTGATATTATTTTGACAAGCACTCATAAGTGTCTCAAATTGATGGTCAATTTAGACACCAAGAGGAACATGGTGATGAAGAAGATCACAACTCTGAGAAGGGAATTTTCCAAGGATAGATACGATATGTATCCCTATATGTTCAAAGAGGATGGTAACATAAAAAATGAAGCCCTATGGCTGACGCAGTTAAATGAAGCACTAACTAGCAAAACAAAAAGTATTGTCACTTTGGAAAATACTAGATGGTTTGTGCTAACTATAGATATTTTTAGTAAAGCCAAGGCATTTTTTGAATCTTGGGAGGTAGAGATTGAGAAGGCTAATAGTGATTGGGAGGAGTTCAATAGCCCAAAGGATGAGGTTCTCAATTTCAATTGGCCAAGTGATGAGGTGTTCACCACATGGGTTAGCAAGTATGGAGTAGTTACCCCGGTAGCATGAGACAATAAATATGAAGGGGACAGCTAACACCAAGGAGGTTGAGTGAATGGAGAAAATCAGATATTAGGGCCTCTTCATTGGAAAAAGAGCAAAAATCTAGATAAAAAAGTCCCAACTACCTTGGAACAATTTCAAGCATTCAGGCGGTCACAAGAAAAATGATCACATGGCTTTTAGCAAATACTGTTATCTCATCAGCCAGAAGTTTTGTCTCTTTTGAATCTATATTTTTGTCCTTTAGTCCAGTCATCTGTAGCTTGTTGCATCCTTATTCTCCAAAGGATTCCAAGATGACTGTGGCTTCCTATAAGTATCAAGTTTTAATATTTTAATAAGGATGGTAAAAAATAATACTACAAGGCAGATTACTAAATTGCTTTGACCATTGGTTTTTGAGTCTTCAAGATGTACTGTTATTGAGTTCATATTAATAAAATACAATGGAATCTCCAGTTTTGATGTCAATGGTGTCTTCTTTCATTTGCAATTAATTCTTGTATGTTCAATTTGTAAGGCATTTTGAGTATACTGGTTACAAGGTAGTCATGTTCTTGTTTGTGAATTATTTTCAAGGAGAGTTTAAATATTATAGGTGATTGTTAAGGGTTAGGGTTTATGCAAGAATTTGATACATTGGTGTAAGGATGAGAGGATAGTTTGTAAGGAACTCTATCTGGGGTTCATTTTTGTTCTGATTAATTGTCTTAATATGTGTATGCTCTATTATGACTCTATTACCCATGATTAGGCACTAGTCAATATGCTGATATGTGGTTGTTATCATCAATTTAAACATTAAAACCTTTACCTTCTATTGTCAAGAACTTGTATGTGTAGTTGATTGTATTGAAGAATATAGTTCATCTTAGTGATTCCTTGAAGAGTGAATCAATAGGTTAGCCTTCCTAGGCCAAACTGGCATAAAAAGAAGAAGGATTGCAAATCCTTAATCCACTGTGAGATTCTCTATTATTTAGTGAGTCTGTCAAAGGTGTACCCGCCTAGGTATGTGGAGCCCAAAGTGTAGGAAGATTTTTTATCCTTGTTAATTAGCCTTATTCATGTATGAATATGAGTTGGGAATAGAGGGTTAAACATTTATTATTGTTTTAATTGATTCATACAATAAAATGAGCTAACAAAATGGCGACTCTGTTGGGGATAAAGATGTAGTCTTGTTGTGCTATTCAGAAAATCCTTGATGTTATTTTAAAAGGTTAAATCAAATTTTGATTGGGTTTGCTAGGGAATTTTTTGATGATCTTAGAGTCATGATCATGAAATCATTTGTTCTTACAATACTGAGAATTAGTTTGTTCTTCCTGATAATTATCAAAGCTAGTTTATCTTGCTTATCAATTGTGGTGCATTGCTTGAAGGTCCTGATTCTAAAGATGATACAGATCCTGTCTTACTTGGAATAAATTGCTGAGGAATTATCAAGCTTTATATACCTTATTTTTTGATATACTAATCCTCTAAAGGAGGTGGTGACTCTAATTTTTGTGTAGTCCAGTATTGCATAGTAAAGTATTTCTTCATTCTGATAAATGAGTTGACAAACAAGAACCAGATCATATTCTAGACTGAATCCTGAAAAGGATCTTGGAGAGGAGCTCCATACGCTTCAAAGGAAACAATGTTCCAAAAGGGGGCCATCTAAGCATGACTCTTAACATACTTCTGGAAAAATGATGGATATTCCTATTATAGAAGCAAAGTCATCTTCATCTGTGGATGCAAAACCCTTGGGACCAGCTGATACGTATAGAGCCAATGCAAATTTTGATCCCCTGAGAGATGGAGAAAGTACTGACTTAGGGTTCTTTCCTACGAAAGAAAATCTTGCTCCACCAAAAGAGACATCTGCTGCTGAAACAACATCATATGATTCAGATAAGTTGCAAGATGAGGTTGTGGCTTTGAAGAGAAAAAAGAAAGAAAAAGAAAAGGAAATAGCTGAAGCAAAGGAGAAACGTGAGCAAAGGATATATGATTTATTATTGGAATAAGAAGAACTCTCAGCTAAGACTAGAAGGAATGACCTTAAGGCTAAAATCCTAAACCAATAAGTCAAAGGTTTGGATCTAGAATTGTTTAGTGTCCTCGATGATGTGAGAAACAAAGCCCTGAATAAAATCTCAAACCCTGACAAGGATGAGTTTGAGAAGGAAGGACCTGTAATTAGGCAATTGTTCCCATATGAGAGGGAGTGAAGTATGAAACTCAAGGTAATTGATGAAGATCCCCCTGACAAAGGTAAGCAAAAGGTTGTGGGTATCATCATAAATGAGCTTGGGCAAAAAGTTTCTAACTCTAAAGGAATGCCTCAAATTGATTTGGATATTGAACAAGCTAGGAAAGCTAAAGATGACTTGGAAAAACAACTACAAAAGTTGGAATTGGAGGCTACTGCAGCTGATATGAAGGTGAAAATAGCCTTACTTCATGCTACCAGTAATACAATTGCAATTATTTCTAGACATCTGAATCAAGGAGTACAATAATTGAATTCATCTGTTGATTTAAATGTGAATAGTCAAGGTGGTGCCCCTAAGGTTCAAAAGGGTGGAAATAACCTAAATGTTCAGATTTCTGGTCCTAATGTGGCTGCTCAATATAAAGGTCCTCATCCAATTTTTCAGGATGCCCAACCCAAGTAGAATGTTCCTCCCCCTGTACAACATCAAGGATAAATTGTTGGATCAAATGGTGAAAAAGAACTAGGGAATTTCTAGAGGAGGCCTGTCCACATGAATAGATACAAAGCTCTCTTCTTTGAAGGCATTCCTGGTCACCCAAATGTGATCCCCAACAAGGTAAGAGATAGGATCCCTAAGTTCACTAGGAATAATGTTGTTACTTGTGAAGAGAATTTAAAAGCTTTTGGTGATAAGATGACTGACATTGAAATTGAAGATGAAGATGTCATTATGAAACTTTTTGTTTAGTCTTTAATTGAAGATGCTAGGGATTGATTTAGAAACTTACCTAATGATAGTATTGCCTCCTGGGATGAATTTGTAAAAGCCTTTAGGGAGTAGTATAGAGAGCATGTTAATTCTATATATAAGTTAAATGAGTTTAATAACATCAAGAAGTTACCAAATGAAAGTATGGCTGACTTTAACAATAGATTCTAGAAAGCCATGAACAAATTGTTCCAAGTTCTAAGATTAGATGAGGAAGTGTGCCTTACTACTTGCATTAATGCTACCGATGGAAAAATGTCTTATCTTCTTAGACATAAAAACCCGACTACTTTGAGGGATGATTACAAGGTAGCAATTGACATTGAGAGTAATAGGAGAGCATCAGGGAAATTGGGGAAGAGAGAAGACAATAAACTCTAGAAAGAAAAGGGGTCAGCCAGTAAAAGTGTCAAAGAAGGTGATACAGTG
>MU228093.1:2252073-2263141 GCA_018584345.1 Thuja plicata
CAGGCAGAAGCAAAGGCCAATCAATCCACTATTGGCTACCAAGATGCAAACAAAACTGATGAAGCTAAGGGATGCAGGCATAATTAATCCTATTAGACATTCATCTTGGGTCTCTAACTTAGTCCCTGTAAGGAAGAAAAATGGAGAGATAAGGTTGTGTGTTGATTTTAGAAATTTAAATGTAGCTTCCTTGAAGGATAATTATGGATTACAAAATATGGAGGCCATGTTGCATAAAGTTACTGGATGTGACTTGTTATCTATGATGGATGGATTTTCAGGGTACAATCAGGTGTTGGTTAAAGAATCTAAGCAATTCAAAATAGAATTTACTACCCCTTGGGGCACCTATGTATATGCTCGTATGCCATTTGGGCTAAAAAATGCTAGAGCTACTTTTCAAAGAGCTATGGATGTAGCCTTCAAGGACCTCATAGATGTTCTAATGGTGGCGTAACAAGATGATTTAACAACTTTCTCAAAGAGAGCAGAGGATCATTGCAATCATTTGGAAAAGGTCATGATGAAAGCACTAGAATATGGGGTATCTCTGAACCCAAAAAAGTGTCATTTTGTTGTTACAGAAGGGAAGCTTTTGGGACACATAGTGTCAAAAAAAGGGGTCAGGATAGATCTTGAAAGGGTTGAAGCCATCCAAAAGGTACTTTCTCCCAAAAATTTGAAAGGTGTACAATCATTTCTGGGGAAAATTAACTTTGTTAGGACATTTATTGTCAACTTTGCAGAACTAGTGAAATCTATTGTCAAATTGTTGAAGAAAAATGTGAAGTTTGATTGGGACCAAGAAGCTCAGTTAGCATTTGAGAGAATAAAGAAAGATATTCAAGAAGCACCAGTTCTTGTAGCCCCTGAACACACTAATCCCTTTTCTTTGTTCACTTTTGCATCATTTCATACTATTGCAGCAATCTTATTGTGAAAGGATAGTGAAGGATTTGAATCAGCTGAATTAAATTATCAAATGATGGAAAAACAAGCTTATGCTCTAGTAAAGGTAGTTAAGGCTTTTAGGCCTTATTTGGTCTGTGCAAAAGAAAAAGCCTATGTCCCTCATGCTTCTGTCAAAGAAATCTTTATTCAAAATGAAGTGACAGGAAAAAGATGTAAATGGATAAACAAAGTTCAAGAGTTTGATATAGAAATCCATATTACTAAATTAGTGAGGGGATTAGGGCTGGCTAAGTTGATGACAAAAGAAAATTTGGATTTGGTCCAAATAAACAGTGTTGGTGCAAAATAAAACTGCTTGACAAGTATCGAGATACAACCTTGGTATACTAACATTGTTTATTTCTTGAAAAATGCTAAGAGTTCAGATAACCTGAATGATAACCAAAGGAGGATTTTGAGATTACAATCACAAAAGTATGTCTTTTTGCAAGGGGATTTGTTCTGAAAAATAGAGATGGGATCTTGTTGTTATGCCTTGACAAAGGTTAGTCAGAGAAGGTATTGAAAGAAATGCATGCTAGAATATGTGGAGGGCATTATTCTACAAAAACAACAACCCACAAAATTTTAAGGGCTGGATATTATTGGCCTTGTGTTTTCCAAGATGCTCACACTTTTTTCAGGAGATGTGAGCCATGCCAAAGATTTTCAAGCAAGATGAAATATTCAGGGGCATTGTTATTAAAATTAGTAGTAGCAGAGGCTCCCTTTGCTATGTGGGGAATGAACTTTATAGGAGAATTTAATGAAAAGTCAAGTGGAGGCCATGGTTGGATTTTGCTAGCAACTGATTATTTCACAAAATGGGTAGAAGAAGTCCCAACCAAAAAGGCAACAAGTGTTGTGGTTATTGACTTCTTGACGGATAATATAATTACTAGATTTGGTGTTCCCCTTAAACTGATAATGGACAATGCCATGTGCTTTAGGTCTGAAGAATTCATTGACTTTTGTTCTGATATGAGAATTTTTATGTCCTATTCATCCCCTTACCACCCTCAAGCTAATGGTCAAGGAGAATCCAGCAATAAAAGCATTTTACAAATTTTGAAAAAGAACTTGGAGGGAAATAAGAGAGCTTGGTATACTAAATTGAAACTTGCCCTTTGGGCTGATAGGATTACTGTCAAGAAAGCAACTGGAAAATCTCCTTTTGAATTAGTTTATGGTGTTCAGTCAAGAATGCCTGTCAATAATTTGGTTCCAATTTACAAATTTATCCAAGATGAAGGAGTAGAAATTTCTGAACCCATGGAAGAAAGGATGGTTCAGTTAGTAGAATTGGATGAGATAAGGAGAGAAATCCAGAGAGAAAATATCAAATTGCAACAAAAAATGAAGTACCTTTTTGATAGAAGGGCAGATGTGAGAAAGTTTCTTCCTGGTGATTTTGTACTACAGTGGAATATTAGGGCTAGAGAAAAAGGCAAGCACAAGAAATTTGAATCATTCTGGATTGGGCCTTTTGTTATATATAGGGTCTTTAGAAAAGATTCTTACTTCCTCAAGAATCTAGATGATGAAGAACAGGAATTTCCAATGCATAGACAATTCTTGAAAAATTTCTTTAATTAACTTTTGCTTTCCATGCACAGTCTTCTGTAGTATATGTACAGGTGTGTTTCCCTTTTTGTTGTGTGTTTGTTTTCAGGTTTTAGGTTGGTCTGGTTTGTGGTATTCTTCCCTAGAGATCTATGGTTCTTCCTACAACCTAATGTTTAAACATCCTCAGAGAGAGCCACTATTTGTGCTATTTCTTGTCCAATTTGTGCTTTGTATTTTCCTTAGGGTCTCCTGTCATTGTAGTGTCAAGGATTTTGAAATTGGTATTAAATTTGATTTTATGCCTCTGCAAAATGTGCCTAAATCCTCAACCTATTTGAAAGTGGTCAAAAGTGACTAAAAAACCCTAAGTGCCTTGGCTGATTCTATTCTTGCGTTACTTTTCCAGTCACTTAAGTCATACTAAGTTATGTGTCTACACTGAATAGGTTGCTTTTCACCTAAAGTTTGTAATATCCTAACCACTTTATTATCTCCTAAGTCTTTCCATATAGGTCCCTTTACATCATCACCTTATGTGTCATGATATTTAGAAAAGATCTAATGGTCCATGTATCCACTTATGTCTAAAGTGCACGACATCTAACAAATAAGCAGATAAGTGATGGCGACGCGTGTCTTTGGTGGGGCTGGGCATGTTAAGAATGTCACTCTGTTAAAAGGGAGAAACTGAGAAAAGATCTGACGGTTGGCATATCTGCTTATGTCCAAGATGCTTGACATCTAACAAGTAAGCAGATAAGTGGTGGTGACGTGTGTCTTTGGTAGGGCCAAGCTATTGTAAAGATGCTCTGTTAAATGGTGCACAAGTTTCAAAAGATCAAATGGACCACTTATTCGCTTAAACAGAAAGTGCACAGAATCTAACAAATAAGAGGATAAGCAGTGATGACATCTGGTAGATGGTGGGCCCAGGTATGTACAACTTGCAGGATGTTACTCTTCAATTAAGTTGCTTAGTATCTGATGGCTCGCTTATTTTCTTATGTCTAAGATGCTCGACATCTAACGAATAAGTGAATAAGCGGTGGTGACACATGTCCTCAGTTAGAAATTGTTTTTAGGAAATTAAGATAGCCATCTAATGCAAAGAATAGTGTCCAGAATCAACAGTTCAAATTCAAAGTTAATAAAACAAGTTGTAGAGAGCTGTTAAGCCGCGAAACTGAAGTTGGTGAATTAATTACAGAACATGTGGCAACTCCAGTCAAATTCAATTTGAGAGACTGATTTGATTGAGGCCATAAATTGATTAAGCTGACTGCTGTCTAAATCATTCACCAAAACCATTTATGCAAAGACAGAATTACAAAAGAAAACCAACTTCAAGCGACTTCTGTGCAGAACGGGTAAGTTCACTAATTCACTAGCATTCCAATTGAGATAGAATTGCAATTCAAAGAAGGTTTTAGAAATCCTATTTCAGAATCTGGTTCTAGTATTGATAGAAAACCATTAGAATGGCCCCTAGAGCTAAAATCACCAGAAAGGTTGACTACCAGAAATGGAATGTTAGGGAAGATTTATTACAATAGTTACCATTGTCTTCGGGGGATGCCACCCAAGATAAGAAAGCAGTACCACATCATCCCTGCTTCAGAATTGGGGAAGGTTTATATGATTTAGGAAGGTGGGAAAGAGATGCTACCACAAGTTTTGATGCCCTGGCTCTATTTAGAGTATCTTATAGTCAAAGAAAGGCCCCCACCCCAGATTGTAATATTTGGGAACTAGATGTTGGTAAGCTAATAGCACCTAGTGTCTTCATGGACACTGATTTTCTCATTCTAATAGCAAAAACTTATGATAAGGTGCCCAGGGTTGTTAGAGACACCTGGGGAAATGTAATACTAACTATGTGGGCTAATGAAATTAGGAGGATCTTCAAGTTGACTGACCCCTCTCAGAGTATGGATGATATTGACCTCAAATACTTCCAAGAAGTATACAATAACCAGAGGGATTATTACAGAGGTGAAGTAGTAAAGGGATATCCTAACAAGATAGGAAATTTAGTTGTAATAGGGCCAGGAACCCCCGAACCCTTCAAAGTAGACCTCTTCATTGGCAAAGCCAGAAAAATGTATAGTTCCCTATGTAATGACTTAGGGATAAATGAGGAGGCAGCCATGCTAGTCTAGATAATGTTGATGGTGGTTCAAATTCTACATCCCCATTTATTAGTAGTGTTTTATTATGCATCCTACATTGCTCAGGAGATACATGATGGTTTGTCAGGAATCCAAGATGGTAGTATACAAAAGCCTATGGGTTGGTATTCCCTTATGATGCATATGTTCTTATTTAACAATGCAGATTTCTTTGAAGAAGAAATGGAATTGGAGAAATTCCAAGATGATGAAGAATTGCCTATTCATATGTGGAGTACAGACTTGTCCTGGGATAGAAAAAATGCAAGTTATGTATATTTTGATAAAGTCTTTGCAACTAGGCTCAAGTCATTGCTGAAAAACGAGAATGCCAGAGTTCATGATGAGATGATGAGACTTATAAGACCTATGGAATATGCCCCAAAATTGAAAATTTCTCACAATTGGGGAGATTTGATCTTGTACCCTTTTGCAAAAGTAATTAGGGTCTATGGTTTTAGAGGCATCCCTTATGTGTTTCCCTATAGAGTCCCACTCAAGATTAGGATAGCAGAAATCATAAGACAATTAGGTGGCCTATAGGAGGAAGCCTTGACCAGAAAGATGAAGGGGAATATATTTCCTACCCTCACTAGAGCTCATCACTTTATCATAACAAAAGAAGGGTGGACACAGTTTCACAAGTATTTTGAGCCCTATCATTTATCTACTTCCATAGCCAGATGTGCTGATAATGAAGATTTTATCATGGGCATGTTCAGGAAGAGGACCAATTGTATTATGCTAAAACATCAATTCTACTATCCTGAGGATATTATTAGGAATATCTTTGACTTAGAAGATAAAGAATTCAGGAAGGAGAAGTGGATGGCATACAAGAAATCCTTGCACTTTGTCTAGAATTTTGACAAGACCTATGATCCTCTAAAGGATTTTTTCCCTTGGTCATATAAAATTGATTCACTAAAGAATATTTTTGAGGGAATAATGCAAATTCTAAATGAGAGGAGACAAAGAGTAGTTGAGAGTGACCCAGAAAAGGCTCTTTCTATTCTCAATAAGTTTCCATAGAGCAGAGTAGTTCCACCTGGGAACTATGTAGTCTACAAAAGAAGGGATATACCACTGTTGCTCCCAGAGTTGATAAGCCCATTTAGCATAAGAAAAAGAGGCCTACTCTAGTCTGAATGAAAAATATGAGTTTGTGCTCAAAGCTTACAATGAAGAGAAAGTTAAATCCGTGATGAAAGATAATAGAATTGCAGAGTTGGAGGGTAAGCTAAAAACCTAATTTGTGCCTCAAGGGATGATTACTCAGGAACCCCATCATCCCTCCTCCTCAATTCCATTTATAACATATCCCTTATCCCCTGCACCTCTAAGTCCTACTACTTTGGAAGCTATTGAGGCCAAGAGGGAAAAATTAGAAGCTGAGAAGAGCAGGCTAATCAGTGAAAGAACAAGATTAAAAGAGGAGGGTAAGATAGAATTAGAAGACTCTAAAGCCTACAAAGAAGCTGAAGAATTGGTGAAGAAAAAGCACACAGATCAAATATTTACAAATCTCAAGAGATGTGCTAGTGAGGTCAACCTCTCTAATCTTTACATATTGGGGAAGAAGATTGCAAGCATCACTAGCAAATATGATGTTGAAAAGGAAAAATGGAATTTGATAGTGAGTAAATGGAAAGGGAGGGAATTCCATGTAAAATATTTCAATTCCCTCTCTAAAGAGAAAAATAATATTGATATTATTTTGACAAGCACTCATAATTTTCTTAAATTGATGGTCAATTTAGACACCAAGAGGAACATGGTGATGAAGAATATCACAACTCTGAGAAGGGAATTTTCCAGGGACAAATACAATATGTATCCCTATATGTTCAAAGAGGATGGGAACATAAAAAATGAAGCCCTATGGCTAAGGCAGTTAAATGAAGCACTAACTAGCAGAACAAAAGGTATTGTCACTTTGGCAAATACTGGATGGTTGGTGCTAACTATAGATATTTTGAGTAAAGCCAAGGCATTTTTTGAATCTTGGGAGGCAGAGATTGAGAAGGCTAATAGTGATTGGGAGGAGTTGAACAGCCAAAAGGATGAGGTTCTCAATTTCAATTGGCCAAGTGATGAGGTGTTCACCACATGGGTTAGCAAGTATGGAGTAGTTACCTCGGTAGCATGAGACAATAAATATGAAGGGGAAAGCTAACACCAAGGAGGTTGAGTGAATGGAGAAAATTAGATATTGGGGCCTCTTCATTGGAAAAGGAGCAAAAATCCAGATAAAAAGGACCCAACTACCTTGGAACAATTTCAAGCATTCAGGCAGTCACAAGACAAATGATCACACGACTTTTAGCAAATACTGTTATGTCATTAGCCAAAAGTTTTGTCTCTTTTGAATCTATATTGTTGTCCTTTAGTCTAGTCATCCGTAGCTTGTTGCATCCTTATTCTCCAAAAGGATTCCAAGATGATTGTGGCTGCCTATAAGTATTAAGTTGTAATATTGTAATAAGGATGGTAAAAAATAAGACTATAAGGCAGATTACTAAATTGGTCTGACCATTGGTTTTTGAGTCTTCAAGATGTACTATTATTGAGTTCATATTGATAAAATACAATGGAATCTCCATTTTTGATGTTAATGGTGTCTCCTTGCATTTGCAATTAATTCTTGTATGTTCAATTAGTAAGGCATTTTGAGTATACTGGTTACAAGGTAGTCTTGTTCTTGTTTGTGAGTTATTTTCAAGGAGAGTTTAAATCTTACAGGTGATTGCAGAGGGTTAGGGTTTATGCAAGAATTTGATACATTAGTGTAAGGATGAGAGGATAGTTTGTAAGGCACTCTATCTGGGGTTCATTTGTGTTCTGATTAATTGTCTTAATATGTGTATGCTCTATTATGACTCTATTACCCATGATTAGGCACTGGTCAATATGCTGACATGTGGTTGTTATCATCAATTTAAACATTAAAACCTTTACCTTCTATTGTCAAGAACTTGTATGTGTAGTTGATTGTATTGAAGAATACATTTCATCTTAGTGATTCCTTGAAGAGTGAATCAATAGGTTAGCCTTCCTAGGCCAAACTGGCATAAAAAGAAGAAGGATTGCGAATCCTTAATCCACTGTGATATTCTCTATTATTCAGTGAGTCTGTCAAAGGTGTACCTGCCTGGGTATGTGGAGCCGGAGCCCAAAGTGTAGAAGGATTTTTTATCCTTGTTAATTAGCCTTATTCATGTATGAATCTGAGTTGGGAATAGAGGGTTAAACATTTATTATTGTTTTAATCGATTCATACAAGAAAATGAGCTAACAAGAGGCACGTACTAAGTTATAAATTCTGTGTGGTCAACTACTAAACTGCGTGTACAACTTCCAAGTGCCACATAGAAAAAATCAAATGACATGTACTATGTTTCAAAGTTGTGTGTAACATCATTCCAATAAGCACATAAACAACTATCAAGTACCACGTACCAATAGTAAAACAACACATACATACTTAAACAGTAAAACAACACACACATACTTAAATAGTAAAACAAGGGGCAGTTCCTGAGGGTTTGGAAGAATTTTGAAAACACATTTGGATACCCTTTTTGGAGTACTTTATTTCTAGTCTATCAAATAGATCAAATTTCTTCAAATATCTATGATGATGAATCTATTTGAAACATGAATCAATCATATGGAAAAAAAAAGATCAAAATTTATATAGGTATCAAGATGAAGAAGTAACTGAAGAGGAAGTTGAGGAGGCATCCCAAGATCTCATATTTCCCAAAGTCATGGAAAAACATTTGAAGAGGGATAAATAACCATATTTCTTACATTTAGGTTGATTAGGAGTTAAACTTCCTCATAATTATGACACATCAACCTTAAAGAAGGATGAGGAAAAAGAAAAGGATACATCATATAACAATCCATCATTAAGATTAATCTTTCCTTTTCTCTATGAACATGATCCATCTATATCTGCATCTTCTTCAAACAAGGAAGCATTTAAGCACAATAAATCCACCTTTGATCAAGAACAACTTCATGACCATCCTCTCTTTGATAAAGATAATGAAGAGAAAGATACTACTCTTAAACAAGATCTAATGCATGAACTCCTATCTAGAAATGGTTCTCCTATAGCCTTTACTTCTTCACCCATTCATTCATCTCTTAAAGAAGTAAAGGTAGCCAAAATACCTTCATTTAATAAAGAACCTAATTATTTTCATGCTAATTATGTCTATCCTCAAGGGATATCTCTGAAAGAAACCCAAGCTAACTTATATCTTTCTGCAAATATTTTTCATGCCTCAAGAGTCATGGACCCCAAACCTTAATGTGCTTCAATTCCTATTATACCCATTCAAATGTATCCTACATCATTTCCCAAAGAATCCCCCATGCATACCCAAACTCATATCTTGTCCTTAGAAGTGGATCCATGTCAAGAGGATAATCCAAAGTGTGAAGAAAACAATATCAATAAAGATCAAGATCAAGATGTTATACAATCTCCTCCCATATTTGTTGAAGGTCCCATATCCATAGACTCCAGTGATGATCCCCTTTCACCCTTTCATTTCTTCCAATATGATATCCTTCTAGGTCAAGAATAAAGTGTCCTTCCAATCTCCATATTTTGTTCACCTCCCAAGAAAGATCAAGATATCCCATCCACCATTTCCAATGAGCATATTAAAAAGAAAGAGAAAAATACCCTCTCTACACCATCCAAAGATCCTTGTCAAGATAAAAGTATCCCATCATTTACTTGTCATACTCCTCCATATTCACTTCAAGAAAGCATCATTCTTCCAAATCCCTTTCATGATAATAAATCCCTTCAAGATCAGTTGATCCTATCAAAGTTATTCCTATGAAGGATACTCATGAGCCTATTGGTATAAATATAAATCTTAAAGATGATAAAATTTGCAATGAAACTCATTCCAAAGATGTTGATATCCATTTCACACCTTATCTCCCTCCATTCAAATGCAACCATATGCCTTCACCATCCTCCAAGTCCATTTTGGGTTCCTAAGTCCCAAAGCTAAAGTCTTCATCCCTGCCATCCATATTGGGTTGCTATATTCCACCATCAATCATACCTACCATCCCTAGATCTCCATTCACTTACCCTACCATGTATCAAGCTCAACTAAGGAACACATACTTGAATAATATTCAAACACCAATCCATATGAACCCCCATATTATTCCTATTCACCCAAAATTCCCATGTCTTTCGGAAGTAATTTGGATGTGCAACATAAAAATTAGAAATCCAAGAATCCATGTGTATATAAAGATCACCATGTAAAATCTAATAGAAATGTGAATTAAAATAAAAAGGAAATATCAAAGAGACCACAAAGGTCCACCAAGAAAAAATAAAATCAAAGAAAATGTGGGTTCCTAAATCCCTCATTGAAGAAATGCATTCTAAAGCATCACAAAAGAAATAAAAATTAAAGACTGTGTGTATTCCCAAGTCACTCATGAAAGACTTTCACACAAAATTAAACTCAAAGCTGACGTTCAAGCTTCCAAAGGCTTTCATTCCATCTTCTTCTAAACATTTTCCACTTTCCAAGTCTACTTTGGGTTCTTATATCCAAAAATCCACTATCGTAGATAAATCCTCACCTCCTTCATCCATTATTTCTCCATCATTACACCACCCTTAAAAGTGTGTGTCAAAGTTAATCTTTCCAAGATTTCCATCCACAAGATACCTACTTCGTATCCTCTTATCCATTATCCAACACCTACTTTCTATCTTTCCATCCATCTGATCCAATCTATGGCATAAAACCTTCACCACCATGTACCCTTATCCTTCATATGTGTCCTTTATCATCACCTTATCAATATCTTTGAGAATCCTATCCATAGTTATGGTTTATTATAGCATATCTTGTTAGGATTGAGTAATACTGAGAGGGGGGGGGTGAATCAGTATTACAACACTTTAAATCAAACTTAAACCAATTCTTGATAAACCATAAGATTGCTGAAATGAAAAGAACATAAGAAAATAACACACAACTCATTACACCATTATTTTTTGTTGAGGAAACCCTGGCTAAGGGAAAACCCTAGTGGGGATGGTATCCAAAAGCATGCACTAAAATATAATGTCCCTGTTAGGAGACCTAGCCCTATTAGGAGGTGAGTATTACATAGTACATTTACTTGTTAAAGGAATATCAACCCTGTTAAAGGTATACAAGACCATGTTAGGGGTACACTAATCTTACAACTCTTACAACCAATACCTCTATTACAAAGTGTTCTTAGTAATAAACAAAAACAAGTATCTAAAATTCTTAGATAGTTCCAGTTATATTTCTCAACAATATCTACCGACCTCAGATCTCGTATCTGCCATCAAT
>MU228093.1:2316186-2335307 GCA_018584345.1 Thuja plicata
AAGGCAATAGGTCGAATCACCCAGACAGGCAAGATGAATAACTCATATTCAGTCTTGTTTGCACCTGGTGAAGAAGGACTATGTTGAAGTGTGTGGTTGATTGAGAAGGCCAAAATTAACTCATACACACTGTTATACCCTCCCCCCAGCACTTTGAGACCCCAAAATTTGATAAATATCAGGGGAAGGGTGATCCTGTGAGTCACGTAAAAGAATTCTACATGGCTTGTCAAGAAGTGGCCTATAGCGATAAATTCCTCATGAGACTATTTCCCAAAATCTTAGGAGGCACCACTCTTGAATGGTTCTACAAAATCCCTTACAGCACAGTCTCTACTTTCACAGAATTATCTAAAACTTTTGTGGCCCAATGCACACATAATGTCGAAAATGAACTCTCACTCCTTGACCTATGTAATTCCAAACAAAAGGGAGGAGAAAGCATGGCCAATTATATTCAGCACTGGCAAGGGCTTACTACAAGGTTGTCTTACCAACCCCCAGAACAACATCTTATCAAAATCTTCATTAACAACCTCCATCCTAAGCTTGCCTATCACATGCTCATGAATTGTATACAAACTTATCACGATATCAGAATCAAGGGTATGGACCTTGAATGAGGTCTTGTAGAAGAAGGTACCATTAAGCACTACAAAGAATCCCAGCCTAAAAAACATAAAAATGATCGATCATGATACTAGAACAAGAATAAAAATGTAGTAACAGATGGAGCCACTGACACCAAACACGTTCAAGTTGTGGTAGCTAGTCCTAATGCACCTACCCAGACTTATCAGCAAGCACCACTAATGTACCCTCAACCTCCTCCCATGTATCAACAACCCAATCCTATGTATTCCTAGCCAACTTACTAATAAAACATGCACCCTCAAGGAACGCCTATCTATCCTCCTCCCAGGACATCATATCAACACAACTACCAAGGTCTTATGAATCAAACAAATGCTATATCATTCCCGCAGGGACAACAAATAACTTGCACTTTGAATGTGCCACAATGCATGTTTACCCCTTTGGGTGAACCTATAAACATCATCTTCTGCAAGCTGGTCCAAGCTAACCAAGTTGTTTATCCTAAAACATAGCCATTTGATGACTCAACTCCTAAGCCAGCTTGGTATAAAGACAACGAGTACTGTGAATACCACCATGTTAAGGGACACACCACTCTCAAATGCATGAAGTTGAAACACTATATCAAGGATCTCATTGACCGCAAGGAGATCAAAGTGGATTCTCCTGCCCAATCATCACCAAACATAGGCCTTAAAATTTATCAAAATGTATTCCCTAAACACACTTCTGGTACAGGCCCAGGCAATCCTACTCAGTCCTCTGATCAGGGAAAGGGTAAACAAGCGGAAACTACCAATAGAAAATATTATAACAATGCATATATCAACTATGATAATCTCATCGGCTACATATCCCAAGTCCAGTCATCCATCAATGTCATCCATGTCAAGGGTGTCGATAACCAATGCACAATCACCACTTGTAGAGGTAGGATAACAGTCGCAAGTGCTAGTCTGACCCCATCTACTGGGACCCAATACAACATTTTGGAACACCTAGGGAATACCCCAGCCCAAATTTCCATCGTGGATCTTCTCCGCACATCACCCACTTATCAAGAGATCCTCAATAAAGCCTTGTAAGAATCCCATGTTCCCAGCGACATCAACATCACTGAATTCCAAAACCTTGTCGGCCAACTGTCTACATCTTTGTGGGGTCTCCTTTAGACCAACAGACATACCCTCTGAAGAAACCGATCATAATCTCCCACTCCGTATCACTATCATGGTTAAAGATTTTTCCATCAAATGAGTCATGATAGATAATGGATTGGCCCTAAATTTGTGCACTCTAAAATTCATTAAATAGTTGGGTTGCACTAAGGTTGATATAAAAAATGATGTCATCACAATAAAAGCATATGACAATTTGGAGCGTACTTTTGAAGGCATAATATCATTTCCCATTCAAGTGGGCCTAGTTATCTAGGATACATTATGTCATGTTTTTGATCTTGACCTTCCCTTCAACATCCTCCTTAGACACCCATGGATTCATTCTATGCAAGCCGTCCTATCCACCTACCATCAGTGCATCAAATTCCCATATAAAGGCACTGAGATCACCATCTGTGCAGATCCCAAGCCCTTCACATACTACAATGCATTGGAGACATCCTTTCCACATTCCAATCACTATCCCAGGATTGATATTGGCACCTCTATCGCCAACTCATCTCGAACCCATTCAGACCCAGAAACAATCCTCTCCTCCACCATTTCCATGGTCAAGATCAACAACAAAGGTTGTGGTGAGTACACTTTATCTGATGCCTTCGTAGTTGGAGCACTGCCAATTGATCCTCACACTCAAGGCTGCCAACCTAATCTAAGAAAAACAAAATTGGAGACAACTAAGGCATTACAATTTGGTTCTACAACTTTTATATCAAAAGGTACTTTGACTGGCCAAGAAATGGCACCAAACATCAACCAATGGCTATATAAAGATCCACCACCCAAGGACACAAGTTGCCTCAATTACTTCAAAGATAAGTACCCCGCAATGCACAAAATGGTGACAAAAAAATGGAACTACCAAGGAGGTGGCCTTTGTTATGAAGAGCAAGGAATGAAAGATCCTATTATACCTACTCAACTAGAAAAGTGCCTGGGCCTTGGTATGGGCTCTGACACGAATGGGGGCACCAATGAGTTCATCGACTATTCCTCTTGTCCATCCCTGGGAGAAATTGTTGACATCAAAGATATCCCAGAAGAGAAAGATGTGAGAGCTTATGATGATGTTTTCAATGATGAAACCTTCCTGGGCAATGTTGTCCTACAACAAATTTCCATCCTCTTCATTGACCTTCCCCTCTACCATCCTAAACTCATAGACTACGACCAACCAAGTGTCATATACATTGACGAGTTCCAAAGTGAGGACACACTCCTAAGCTTTATGGGAGAAATCGAGCAAAGCAATGACTGGGGGCAAGACTCAGCATATGTCTACAAACAAGACCCAAAGGCATACTTTGGAGAAGAGGAGAACTTTAGCCACAAAAATGACACAAAAAACAAAAATAAAAAAGAGAAAAATCGATCCCCTAGTGAAAACCCCTCTAGGGTGCTATTTGATCATAAAAAAGTAAAAACAAAGGGTGTATCCCCTAGTGAAAACCTCTCTGAGGTGCCAGAGGATGAAGATTATCCTCTTCCTCTTATCCAAGATTACAGGCCTGAATAGTCATCAATTCTCATTGAAGAAGCAAAACCTGTCAATCTGGGTACCAAAGAAAATCCTACCATCACATACATAGCATCATCTCTGACTGAAGCAGAAGAAAGTGATCTTGTCACTTTATTAAAGGAATCCATCAATAATTTTGCATGGTCTTACTCCCACATGTTGGGGTCAGATCCCAACTTGGTGGTTCACCATCTAGCAGTGGACCCAAACATCAGACCTGTCAAGCAAAAGCTCAAAAAGATGCACCCTAAAGTGGCACTACTTGTCAAAGCAGAGCTAGAAAAATTACTCCAAGCCAAGATCATCCACCCCATTGACTATTCTAACTAGATCTCTAATATGGTACCCATCTCTAAGCCTGATAAATAAATAAAGATATGTATAGATTTCAGAGATCTCAATAAGGCACATCCCAAGGATGATTTCCCCTTGCCAAACATAGACATGATTGTGGATCTCATAGCAGGACATGAGATGTTGTCACTCATGGATGGCTTTTCTGGATATAATCAGATCTACATTGCAGAAGAAGATTAGCATAAGACAACATTCACAACCCCTTGGGGCACCTTCTACTATAAAATGATGCAATTTGGCTTAAAAAATTTTGGGGCAACCTATCAAAGAACCATGACTGTCATTTTTCATGACATGATTCACAAGATCCTTGAAGACTATGTGGACAATATCTTGGCAAAATCAGTAAAAAGGGAAGATCACCTAAATGTTCTAGAATGTGTCTTTGATAGAATTGGACACTACTTCTTAATGCTCAACCCTAAAAAATGTGTCTTTGGAGTCACATCAGGCAAACTCCTATGGTTTATTTTATCCAGAAGAGGCATTAAAGTCGATCCAAAGAAAGTATAAGCTATCATAGAGATGCCTCCACCAAAAATACTCAGATAACTACGCAGCCTCCAAGGGAAACTACAATCTGCGCACTATTTCATCTCTCAACTAGTAGACAAGTGCTAACCATTCACTCATCTCCTACAAAAAGATAATACATTCAAGTGGAATCCTCAGTGTTAGAAGAGTTTCAACAAAGTCAAAGAATACTTGACTAATCCACCCATCTTGGTACCACATGTACCTAGTCGACCACTCATCATATACATCTCTGCTACTACCATAGCATTGGGGGCGCTCCTCGCTCAATTGAATGATGAAGGAAAAGAAAGAGCCATTTATTATATTACTCAAAGCTTAGTAGATTATAAGCTCAATTACTCTCCTATGGAAAAAGCATGTCTGGTAGTGGTCTTTGCCACTCAAAAACTTTACCACTACATGCTTAGTCAAACAACCAAGCTCATTTCAAAGGTGGATCCTCTCAAGTACCTACTCTCCAGGACTACACTTACAGGTTGAATGGAAAAATAGGTTATTTTGCTAAGCAAATTTGATATTCAGTATGTCGATAGAAAAGCCATTAAAGGGAAAGTCATTGTTGAAAAGCTAGCTAAAGCACCATTGGTAGATGCATATCCTTTGGTCACAAAATTTCTAGATAAGCATTTGTACATGATAGAAGAACAACCAACATGAAAACTCTATTTTGATGGGTCCTACACAGCTCATGCCACAGGGGCATGAATACTTTTTGTCACACTGCAAGGTGACTACATCCCCATGTCATTAAAATTGGGATTTCCCTACACAAACATTGCAGAATATGAGACACTAATTGTAGGACTCTGCATGGCCATAGAATGGAACATCATAGATATCTAGGTCTTTGGCGACTCCCAACTCATCATCAAACAAGTCTTGGATGAGTATCAAACCAAAGATGACAAATTGACACCATATAAGTAGATGGTTGACAAGTTGAAAGAACACTTCCTCCACTTGCAGATAACACAAGTACCATGTTTATAGAACAAAGCTTCTAAGGCAATGGCCACAATTGGATCCGTTCTTGAGATTCCTCATGAGTCTACGCAATACAAATTCTTAGTTGAGAAACTACATGCTCCCGCTTATGAGAACAATGAATCGAATCGTGTATGTGTCTTGGTTGGTCCGCAGTCCCCATGGTACCATGATATCCAAGCTTACCTACAAAATGGTATCATATCTCCTCATCTCACTGCAAACCAACACCAAAACTTTATTCACAGAGCATCCTGTTACACCCTCGTAGCCAATACCCTTTATCATCGAGGCTATCACAACATGCTCTCTAGATGTTTAGATGAAAATGAAGCCAACCAGGATTTACAAGAGGTACATGCTAGAATCTACAGTTCCCACATGAGTGGCATGGTCCTAGCCAAGCAAATTCTATGCATAGGGTACTATTGGCCTACAATGGAACATGATGCTTGTGAGTTCGTCAAAAAGTGCCTACCTTGTCAACGACATGCTAATTTGATCCATACTCCTGCTCAGGACCTCAAACCTATTGCTCTTCCTTGGCCCTTCTCTTATTTTTGTTTTGACCTTGTTGGTAAGATTAATCCCCTCTCTTCTGAAGGCCATAAGTACATAATCACAGCTATGGAGTACTTTATAGAGTGGGTCGAAGCAATTCTGTTCACACTCGCTACTGGTGTCCAGATATCCAAATTCATCCTCTATCACATTGTTGGCCACTTCAGCATACCCTCCACCATTTTCACAGATCATGGTACACCATTTGAAAATCAAAACGTTAGTGATCTTTGTGCTTGCCTCCATATCCATCACCATTTCTCCAATCCATATTTCCCACAAGGTAATGGCCAAGCTGAGGCAACTAATAAAACCATCCTCAAAATCCTCAAGAAAGTTGTCAACAATACTGGTCATGACTGGCATCTCCAGATCAATCCTGCCCTCTGAGCATATCACACTTCCTACCGTACTCCTAATGGCACTACACCCTACTCCCTAGTCTACAGTGCTAAAGTAGTCTTACCAATTGAGGTTGAACTACCCCCCCTCCGAGTATCACTAAGAGACCTGATTGATGATGAAGATTACCGGGTAGCACGACTCACACAGCAGGATCTCCTAGATGAAAAGCACCAGCAATCTTATGATCACTTTATTGTTTACCAGAATACACTCAAGCGAAACTATAACAAGAAGGTCCACCCACACTAGTTCCAGGTAGGGGACCTTGTGATAAAAGAAAATTAGAAAGTGGGTACTGATCGGGAAAAGAAAGGAAAATTTGAAGTCACTTGGCAAGGCCCATATGTTGTCACTACATGCTTTGGTTTTGGGGCATATTAACTCTCCACTCCTAAAGGAGAACCATTGAATGATCCTATCAACATCATTCATCTCAGGCACTTCTATCCCTAATGGCTGGTTGTTCATTCTAATTATCTGAGAAAATCCATAAACAAAAAAATTATATAAAAAAGTCCTTAAAAAAGCACAAAAATAATGTAAAATAGTCTTGAAAAAATCTCTAAAAAGTAGAAAAATGAAGCTAAAAAAAATGGTTGTCCCAGTGAAAACTTGGTAAATAGGCACTTGGGCAACATAAAAAAAAATTCAAAAAAATCAAAAAGATCCAAAGAAATCAAAAAGAAAAATAAAGAGGAAAACTTTCATTCAGTGGTGAAAACTTGGCAATCAGGCGCCTTGGACAAGTATGGGTGATGAAAACTTGGAAATAGGAATTGCACATAGTGGACCATTCCATTATCTTTCAAAATCTCATTTCCTTCCATCACCAGCACCACATCTCCACTAATCTCTGCATTTCCTATATTCCTTGGGTTTTCACATATCATACGCACTAGTCCATAATGATCTTCCTATCTCGTATCCTGAGCTTTTATACACATAATCTTGTATATTATTGTCGATACATTGTACTATCCCAAGCTTTGAGCATCATTCCTATATATTTCTCATGTCTTGGGTTTCTCCTTGCAAGATCCTACGTTGATTCTATAGTTTGCTTGTAGTGCGCATTTGATCAATCAACTTGGTAAGTCCCCTCTTTCTAAAAATGAGCCTTGAGGATGTATCCTTCCTCTCGTCAACTTAAATCTAGATTATCATCATCTTTGGGTTCTTATAGGATGTATCTTTCCTCTTGAAAAAATCAATCAACACACGCACCTATCACATGCATCAAGACAAGTAACATGATCCAATCAAATCTCGGCAGTAACCTTTGTACGTAATCGATGTAACTCATCGCTTGTAATTACTCTGCTCAGCTTGATCCTTGTACATTCGTGACACATTCCATCTTCCCACCATCATGCTAACATCCTGAGTTGTCATCCTGCTAACATTCCCTACCCAATCCTCCATAGTCCACTCGTCTCGTTTATCAGTTGATTATGACACACACAAAAAAAATATAGGTGAGTCCCATTTGCACCCATTGCATCCATTTCGTCCATTGCCTCTAGTATCATTACTGCATCTCTCATTAAGATTCAACTGCATTATTTATTATTTTTAAGATTCATTAGATTCATCATTAGATTGTATTAGATCCATCATTCAAGTCACATTGTTCATTATTAAATTGCATTAATCATCATGTCAATATTTAGTATCATTTTACAACTTTGCATTATTAATCCCTTATTTAGCTTGCATTATTAATCCATTTTAGAGTCATTACTTTGCATTATTAATCCATTTTTTATCTTGCATTGTTAATCCATTTTAGAGTCATTATTTTGCATTATTGATCCATAATTCATCTTGCATTGTTAAATTCATTTTAGCGTCATTTTGTCATCTTGCATTGTTAAATTTGTTTTAGATTCATTTTATCATCTCGCATTACTCATCCATTTTAGGTTCATTATCTTGCATTGTTAATTTATCTTGCATAATTCATTCATTTTAGGTTCATCTTGCATTCATCCAATTTTATCATTTCACATTATTACAACATTTAGATTCATATACCATTTGCATAATTAATTCATTTAGATTCATTTTAGTCTTGCATTGTTAAAACATCATTCATCTGGCATTCCTATACATATTCATAAAACATTAGCATATATATTGCATACATCATAAAAACACATCACTTCCTACATCCACACATGTCAGTACATCACATATATATAAGCATCATCCATCCTGCCTAAGTCACACATCATATATACATAATTAGGTCATCCATATACATCACATCCTGCAAGCATCAAATGTCAGTAATCATATAGTCATATGCATCAACACATCATATAAATCATACATCATAAGCATCATAAGAGTCCTCATCAATCATATATATATCAATGTCTGTCAATAAAATACATGACGTGCACCTCGGTGCCAATATACATGTATAATCTCAAAAATACAAAATTGTGTGTCATCTGATCCTCTGATGAATCATACTGGTGGCTGTGTTGATCCACCTCCCTGCCCTGGTGGTGGACATGGTGGCATCCCCACTAATCCATGTGACACTGAATTCTGCACTATGCTCTGAGAATGTGACCTCTCTAAGTAGTCTCATCTTTGTCCCTCGAGAACTAGCTGATGATATAATGCCCTATAATGGGATGCCTCCCTACCTACCCTGTTCGCATCTCTATGAGCTACGAATGCCTCAGCCACCACCTGCCCAACCCCACCTACTACAGTTGCCTACCTGGTGATGTCATGCTCACCCTGGTACACCTCCGCCCGTCATAGTGCTGCATCCCTCTCTAAGTTCAATGCAAAAATATGCTTAGTAGCCTGCTCCATTTGCAGGGTCAGCGTATCCAGCTAGCCCGTAAGAGTACCAATCTTGGTACGTAGCTCTCCCACATCCTGGGTTAGATCCACCATAGAAAACTCTCCTAAGTCCACCCTACCCCGAAGAGTGTCTAGTGCACCCTCTACCCTATCAGCCTGTGTTGTCTCTGCAGTCAATAACCCCTATATCTGGGCAATATTTGCATGCAGGCTCACGTCAGACACCACCGCCATGTCTAGTAAGCCTTTCAGTCTCGTGCACTTTGTCTGAAGACTGTCTCACTCTGCGATGCCAGTATCATAGGTCACCTATGTTACATACCCTGCGAGTGGCCCCTGTGGCCCTTGTACCTATGGTGGCACTAGTGGTGCTTGCACCTATACCTATGGCTGATCGTATGCCTGTGCTAGTGGGGGCCCCTATGGTCCCTAATCTTGTACCTGTGCCTCTTTCTGAGGTCTCACTCATCTCTAGGCCTCCTCCTCTAACCTGCTGCTGAGGTCTCTGGGGCATCCCCGATATCTATATCATTGTCCACATCCAGGTCCCCTGTTGGTTGCTCATGAGCAGCCACCTGAGCTGGGTTCGTCAGTCTCACTAGTGTGTGTAGCCCACCATGCTGCGTACTCTAGGGTCATCCCTACATCTGTGATGTCTGGCCATGCCACAAAGTTAAGTTGTACCATATCCCTCTAGGATTCCCTCACTATGAGAGCATCTGTGTACCTCCCCCATGTCCCTACCTCCCTAATGACATGAGGATGTAAGGCATCCTCTGCCACCACTCCCTACTACAGCCAGAACTGCCGCATGACCCTGGCTGGTCTGTACCTCTCTATCTAGTGGATGGTCCTCCCTAGTAGAAAGAAATTGGTCTAAATGTATGAAAGGTATAGAAAATCCTCAAATCCATCCTTGACTCCTACAGCCTAGTCCATAGTCCCCCATGGCTCACATAGCCTGTATGGGGTCCAGTAGAAAACCTGTACCTTGTCTAAAAGTCATCGCCAATATTCAATCTGGCCAACAGAGGTGTATCTCAGGAGAAGCCTATATCTACAGGCATAAGGCTCCCTAGGCTGTCGTGACTCCCTAACTCTCATAGGTTGGAACACTGCAATGTGGTCCCAAGCCCACACTAACATCAAGGTCACCCCGGTACCCATGTTGCATGCCTCGCGGTATGCAGCCATGTGTAGATCATTGTATAGCTAACCTAGGACAACATACCCCCAGCAATAATAGGTCCCCTCCTTCAGCATTTGTTCTAGCACCCATGACCATCCCATACCAAAGCCATGTCCCACCAAATCCACTAACATGCGTCCCTAGATCAATCCTGCAATATAAAGTGCTATCCGCCTTAATCTCCTGTCAACTGCTGGTTGCCAGGTCTGGTATGTAGGAATCTACCTCATTGGCCACCTGAAAGCAATCTCCATGTAGTGATCACTATCCTCCAACCGATATCATAGAATAACCCCTTGAATAGGTATCCCTAGAATCTGCCAGACGTCCTCCAAAGTAATGGTCACCTCTCCAGTAGGAAAGTGAAAGTTGGTGGTGTCACTATGCCACCCCTTGATCATCGCGGTCATCATCCCATTGTCCGGTCATAGCCGAGGCCAATGGGACACATAGTCCAACCTAACTACAGCTAATAGGCCCCAGTCATCCTCCATTAGGTGCTACTCCAACTCCATGGTAGGAGGCCAATGCTCTCATGATCCCAATGGTGGGAATGCTCCTGCAAGAATTTCAGAAATCCACCATGTCAATCACCTTTTCTTTTAGTCCTAGTCTAACCCTTCCCAAAGTGGGGCATCTTGTCCCTAGGTCTTATGCTGACCCATCACTGGCCCCCACTGGGTCCCTCCATTTCCATCCCTCTCAGTGTTTTCCCTTTTTAGGCACAGACACCGGTTTAGCCAGACACGCTAGTTCATACACTGGCATCTCTGAGGTGCTTTCTGCAGACCGTTGTCTTTGAAGACATTGATCTGGGTCTGGCATCTTCAAAGATGCCTGTCCGGCACCGTCACCTTTGGAGATCCTGATCCGGGGATTAACATCTGTGAAGACGTCAATCCAGGGATTGGCATCATCACAGATGCTGGTTAAAGAATTGGTGTCTCTGGTCTGAAATGCAAAATTCCCCTCATTAATGCCCCATCTACCCCCTAAAGCATTAAATAAGTTCACTAACAATAAATGTGAGGTCAAGATAGCTAACTCACCAGTATCAATCACTCGGTGGGCCTTCCATGTGTGTGGGCGCGCTCTCCCAACTACCCCTTCATCCTCTCATCAACCATCTTTTCACTCCAGAGCTCAAATTTCACTATTCACTATTCACAAATGACCTTTTTTAACCACCCCAGCCCCTCTTATAGCCCTCGTTTTCCCCAATTTTTTTTCCCACCCCTGTTTTTCTCCCCCTATGTATATTTTTGTATATATCATCCTATTGTACAGCTTGAATATGCATAAAATCTCAAAAACATTTGAAAATTGTGAAAAATCCAAAAAATTCCAAAAATTCCAAAAATTCCAAAAACATCAAATATTCTCAAAAATCATGCAATAAACACTTCGTTCTTTCCACATTGTTCCAGATCTTAGTTTTCAGCCATGTTTTGACTCATACGACTGTATCACTATTTTTCACCAAATCAATTTTGCGACCGCCTGTCCTTGCTCTCCATCCTATTCATAGCTTTTGCCCGCGAATCTCTTTCATCACATCAAATCCAATCTTTGCCCATCAGGATGCATCCTTCTGGCATCGGCTTATCAAATCATTCATCACATCAATCCTGTTCATGGAAAGAAATTTGGACCGAATGACTGCTTGGTCATGAGGCCTTCTTTATTGATTTTATCTTTCTGTGTCAGTTAAAACCTACTCACCACTACCTCAATCTGCTATATCTTGGTGCGTTGTGACAGGTTGCTACTAATACATGCATCTTTTGAAGTGTGCTTTTGTTTGACTGTCTAGTCCATGCAAAGGAATCTTGTCATCTGTATTTTCTACCACCTGATTCATACCTCCTCTTGCAATATCAAAATCAGATGTGCTCTCCATACTTTTACACATAAATGGATCCCCAATGCTCATTAGCTGCATTTAATTTCATTTGCATTTTCATTCTTAGCTACATTCTTAATTGCATTTCAGAAGGCTTCTATATATTCCCTCCTTCCTTTCCCCTCTCCCGTTGCGTCCTTTTTCGAGAAAATCCCACAACATTGTCTTTGTTGTGTTATTTTCTGAAGGGGGCATAAGCCCATACCGTCGTTGCTTCAGCACGATTTCTAGAAACCCTCTTCCTCTGGGGAAACTTATTTTCTTGTCATTGATGAAATGTCACTTGCGATGCCACGTCAAAGAGGGGAAAAATGTAGATGTCCAAAAATATTAATATTATTATTAATATTATTTTCCCTCTTATTTCTCTAACTATTTAATTCAATCAATTAAATAGTTTCATTTATCAATAGTTTAAATACTACTCTAATTTATTTTATTTAAATACATTTGCCTCCACAAAATCCCCTTTTAATAAATTTATATTTATTAAATCCTCCATATTCCTAATTCTTCTAAAGCATGATTTATTCAAATTCAATTTGGATTATAATCTAAACCCTAGCTAGGAACCTATTAAGTCTACCCTATTCTATTAAGTCTACCCTATTCCTACCCTACTCCCATCACCTCATTTCCTAAGTATGCTTCCCCACCTATCTATCCTTTTAACCATGCTTAATGGGTGATTCCTAACCTTTTTAAGGCTAATGGAATTCTCACCCACATGGGGAAATTCTCTCCAAAATGGGCACCCATTCCTCTTTAATTCCTTCTTACAACTTTTATTCCCCTTTTGAAATATTGAGCTACTCAATATTAATGCCAATTTTGACTCAAAATTGGCCATCTTTTCAAGTCCATGTGTCTCCCATGTGGCTCTTATGTGGATGCCACATAGGTGCCACTTCATCCAAGACTCTTCCTCTCTCCAAAAACTCTATAAATAGAGGCCTTCTCCTCTCATATTTTCATCTCTCAATATTGCATTGTTATCATGTTATTTTGCATTTAGAAGTTCATAGTTATAGATTTCATGTTTTCATATGCTCTTAGTTTATGCTTAAATCGCTTAGATATTACATGCTAGGTTCATTTTGGTTAAAATTGAATCATAGTTTGTATCTCATATCATAGCATAGCATAGCTCTTACATCATAGCTTTTTAATCTCATGTCTTGCATATCAATTTGAGCATCATCTTTGGGAAGGATTTAAGACTAGTTTTCCATACTAGTTCTTAAAATTCTTCTTTGATTCCAAGCTTGCATTCCATAGTTGTATGGCCTTGGGGATTCATGTCATTTTGTTTGTTTGAGAGAGCACACGCACATCCATCAAAATGAGCAAATCAAACAAGTTAAATAGGGTGCTTACTTGTTTTAGCTTAATCTGATGTTATTTGGTGTTCTATGTTGCCTGCTTGTTGTTTCACATGAATTTTAATTGATTATATGTGCTAACCCACTAACGTTTTCATGTTTGAACTTGCTCCCAAAAGATTGAAGAATTCCTCATACTACACTAAGAATCCAATACAATACTCTAGAACAAAGCACATTTCTATCAGGTACCATTTTTTGAGGGAAAAGGAGTTGGATAACAAATTCAAACTCAAGTATGTTCCTACAAAAGATATAGTTAAAGATATATTTACAAAATCTTCATGTAAAGATACTTTTAAGCATCTCTGGGAGAGGTTGGGGGTATCACCCTTTCCTAGTTCAAACTAAGTATCTTTGGAACTACATTTTTCCTGGGCACTTAGTACACATTCTTGGTCTAGACTAACGTATGGGGATTCTCCTTAGGGGGGAGAAGTGTGTGTTTTTTTATCTTTTTCCTTGATGTCAAAGGGGGAGAGAGAATGAAAATTTTATGTGATGATATCATCTTTTTCATTGATGGATGTTTCCATCAATCACAAAGGGGGAGATTTTTGAAAGGGGGAGTTTTTTGTTGATGATGTTGTAGAATTGTGAATTATTTTGTAGATATGTTGATGTTAACACATTGTTGTCATGCATGGAAAAATACTTCTTTAGTAGTTGGTATTGTTCTTATTATTCTTATTTTTATTACAGAACAGAGAAATTTTATAGGGACCCAAAACCCTATTGCAAAAATACACTAAAGATAAGCATTCACAAAAGAGCCCACAAACTAGGAAAATTCCCTAATAGATAAGGAACATATAATCTGCTAACAACAAGATAACCAAAAACCAACTAGGAAACAATAAGAAAAAATAGAATAGAAAAACCTTAAGCTACAGTCTTCAATGCTTCCATATCTTTGGCCTCCAACTCATTCATTTTAAGAGAAATATTCCTCAAATCTTGAATGTCTTGAGGAATTGTGTTTGCCTTTCTTTTCAGATTACCTATAGTCCTTTTACTCGGCCTAGTCTCCTCTTCCTGTCCTTTTTTATTCTCAATGTCCAGATCAACTACCAGCCTATCTTGATGAATGTTCTCTAGTTCATTGACCATAGTGTTCAAACTTTCTATAGTATTTGTAATCACTTTTTGGCTAAGGTTCATAAGGAAAAGAATATTTTCATTATTGATCTTTAATTTTTCCTCGAATCCATTAGTTTTTTCCTCATAATCATTTTTCATCTTTTCCGTTGTCTCCACCGTTTAATTCAGATAATCCACCAAAGAATTTTTATCAACCTCATTTCATAGCTCATTTCCTCTATTATCATGAGTATTTCTCTTGTTCCTACCATTCCCAACACCCCAATAGCCTTCTCCTATTTATTGATAGTCACTCTTTGCTTGATTTTAATTTCATTAATCTAATAGAAGTCCCATTTAGTAAGCATGAACAAATCCACAACACCATTATGTGCTATGAAAAGGATGTCATCCAAATATTCTTGGTCAGATTTAGAGTAGTGGGAATCCATGTTCAAGTCCAAAGGGAAACAAGGCCTCCCTTCTCTATCTATGGTAGGGTAGAAAGAATAAGAGTCACTGATATAAGAGGATTCCAAGGTTGCCACTTTCTCAGAAGCAAGGCGGAGTTATTATTCAATATATACTTCCCTTTATCCATAGCTAGGGAGCCAAGCTTCCCTTTCCCCTTCTATTTCCCTTTATTAGAAACAAGGGAGGGGGAAACAAATTTCCTCTTTTACTTTGTATTCCTGATACGTTGATGTCATTTTGAGGATTTTATTGGTGTGGAGGTTGATTCTCTAAAAAATATGTTCCAATGGTGTATCCTACGATGTTCATATTTGTCAGTGCTCCAAAATTATCTGTTGCTCCAGATATGCTTTGTGATAGTATTCTTCCATTCTTTTTTTTTGTGTTTTAGGTTGTGTTGATGTGGTCTAGAGGCATAATTGCTAAACATGTTATTTATTATTGGGATTTAATTATTATTTCATTTGGGTAACATGTTATTTAGTCGAGATAGTGTGTTGGTGTGGTCCACTTTTCATTCCTCCCCACCAGGAGAATGTTTAGTTTGGACCTATTTTAAAAATTATGTTGGATGACTTGGTAATATCAGTTCAATATAAGTAAGAGGTTTGTGATGGATCAATGAAGAGGTTGATTTATAAGAAGATTCATTAGATACAATACAAATATTTGGTGAAAGTGTGAAGTTGGGTTGTGAGAAGAGTGTGCGAGCTATTATTGTTAGATACCAAAGATAGTGAGCTAAGGGTTTCTTCTGAAAGTTGCACTCTACAATGATGGGTTTCTTTTTTTTCTCTCTTCTTTCTCAAGGTAGTGAACCCACCTGTAGTGGGAATTTTGGCAGTAATCCACCCTTTGTAAAAATAACCTTAACCAATATTTTTATTCATGATGATTAGCTTCTCCATGGTTTTTCCCATCTTGGTTTTTCCACATAAAAATCTAGTTTTCACTGTGTGTGTGATTATTTGTGCTTATTTTAATTTGGTGGAGTAAGTTAAGAATAAACAATTTTATCCAAATCTATGAAATTGAAAAAAGTTTTAATAAATAATTGATTCACCTGCCCTCTCAGTTTTCTAAAACTTTTTGTTAGGCCCAAAATAAGGCAAGCACAACTAAGAGGGGGGGGGGGGGGGGGGGGGGGGTGAATCTATTGTACACATTTAAACAATTAATTTTCACTTTATCCACTTAGATCTGAAAAATAAATAATAATTCAAGATCCATAACATAAAACACAGAATACAAAGATTTTTTCTCGAGGAAATCTAGTTAAGGGAAAACCTTGGTGGGAGTCAAACCCACAAGATGAATGTAATATGCTAAAAGTACTACTCGATTAAGAGAAATAATGAGAACAAAGGATGCACTTGCAATCAAAGGCTAATAGCCCAATCTGCATGCTCACTACCCATAGCTAACTTCTCACAATATAATCTCATATCTGACCCTCAGTCGGGTTCACCGATCTCTCTTTGATTACAACAGGGTGGACATACAGTCCATTACAACTAAACTAATGAACAATATCTCTAATACCAATACAGTTCCAATGAAGCACAAACTTAGCCTATCAACAGTTCTCTTTACACCTTACTTCCTCACTTACACTCTCACACTCATACATCTCCTTAACAATAAGTGATCTCTCATTTATCCTGATTACAAAGAATAATCAAGTACTAGGTCAGTAAAGACCTATTACAATAAAAACTATAATAATTTTACTCAATCCTCTAAGAGATACAAATCAAGTTAGATAAGACTTAGATAGGACCCAAATCATCAACCACAAACATGCTGGCACATCACCGAAGTAGCATCAAGAATCTCAATGCATTACTCCATCAGGTCGGTTAAGACCTAAATGAAGAAACACCAACACACTACCCAAAATACCAAATCCGATCATAGTCAATGATGCAATCTAGTAGTATGATCATTACACATTGTAATAACATGAACAAGCAACATAAATACCATCCACAATACTTCACATCATCTCATCTCCATCTTTGATCAACAAGAACACCAAATACTGAAATCTATAAAAAAAAATGATAGCTTATCATACACTGAATCATGAACAACACCAGTTGTAAACATAATGATAAGGCACCATGCAACCACTAGCTTGGCAACCTCTGAAATAACAAATCAAATTCATATCGATCCAAATACTCATCCACTGTACACAGAAACACTATAACAACAACAACAACCAACAACTCGACCATACCTTACTCAAACTGTCATCTAAACTTTTGTGATCCTCTGTAGAGAGTCTACAGATACCTCAGAACACCACCTTACGATCACAACTCAAGATATTCAATATGTCCTCTGAAATAAATGAAATCATTTTTCCTGAACATTTTGAACACATTGTCTGAAACAACAAATAGTATGTTGACATCAATGACAAAAAATTAATGTCAGCACACCCAAACACAAACCTCTGACATTCTTAACAATCTTCCAACATATTTAACAACCATAAGCTATAACACGAGCAACTATGAGAAAATGTAAAACCAAACATTGAGCTATTGCAACTAAGTGCACATATTTTTCTGAGATTCAAACCCTAGAAACATATTACGTATACTTTTAGATAGCATTACATGTGATAGAATATTAGGAACTACTAATATTTGAGCATATAGATATAACATTAAGATAGTTATCCAACATAGCTTGTCATAGTCCTTCCAGAACACAAATGCTTAGTCGTGTAGTGTCATAAGAAATTAAAATTGTTGCAACTATCAGACACCTAAGATCACATACATTTACATTTAATTCACAACAATCTATTGACTTATTTGACATCATTGACAACACAATGTTCAACAATACTAAAGTGGGGACTATTTAAAAGTGTCACAAATTATACTTTTTTAATTGAGCCCAAATTATTTTATTTATATGAGGTTATATAAAAAGGTTTTAATTTATTTTATTTGTAAGATGCAATTTATACGTGACCAATTGTCTATTACTTGCATTTGTTTTAAATAATACATGTCATATTTTTCACTAATTAAAGATATTCATAATATTAAGTATTTGTATGCATTATATAATCAAATCGACCATAAATATCATTAATGAAGTATACTTGAAATAGCTATATATAATGCAAAGTATCTCACATATTACAATTATAAAAAAATCTTTAAAATAAATTTACAATATCTATCCAAATTAGCTACTAGAACACAACAAACACTCTAAATTCCATGTGCTTGACCATCATGTCTCAACCTAATTAAATTCCAATACCACATTTAAATTCTTAATATCTTGACACTTGTTCCAACCCATGTGCTTGACCATCATGTCTCAACCTAATTAAATTTCAATTTGTATTATCCCATCCTATTCAGATTTATTGTCCACACATGGTGCTATCAATCAAATCAGTAACAAGAATTTTGGCTTTTACACATTTTGACCTCATAAACTCCTATCCACCACCAATGATATATTTAATATATTTAGTAGTTATCAATAGTAATGCTCTTTTCATTTTTCTTTATCCTACAAATCTTGAGGTCATAAAATTGTATTCTTAGCTTTAATAATCGACATGTGACAACTCAATAAAAATAATAATTTTAGCTCCTAGGACTGCCATCAATCAATCATGTATGGAATTGTTAGAAAACATTATTCATACCCTACTAAACAACATAGGCCAACTTACCATATCGGCATCAAATTTTAAAATATATTCCCCTTGTGACGTGCCGTATCTCCCCTCTATTTGGAATATTGTGCACATTAGTTCACCAATATAAAATCATTTCCGTGTCTACCAAGCATGTATCGTTGGCACCATATGAATACCACTTTTTCACCTTTGACAAGACAAATGAATGTAAGTTGTTGCATAAAATTGTCAAACCCGTTGGCCCTCATAAATTGTCAAGCCCGTTCGCCCTATAAAAGAGAGTAAATTTTAAGAATATATTTTAAGTTGTGATAAAATTATTTATTAAAGTTAAATAGAATTTAAATGATTTGAAACATGCTGATTTAGGTGATAGCATTCATAAGGCAAACACATGTGAATAAAATTAAAGAGATTGGTTCTTTTGATATATATATATATATATATATA
>MU228093.1:2335357-2382595 GCA_018584345.1 Thuja plicata
TATATATATATATATATATATATATATATACTTGTTGGTTAAGAGGGTTGAATGTCTATTATTGATTCCAATAAATGAATCCTATATGTGAACAAATAGAATATTACGTTTTTCTTGTGTGTGTGCACACACACATACACACACATTATAGAAGCTAAGACGGTTCTATATCTTGTCGGTTAAGAGGGTTTAATGCGTATTATCGATCCCAATAAATAAATCCTATACTTGAACAAAGAGAATATTGTGTTTTTCCTACATAGTTGAAAGCGTGAACATATTTCTCTCTATATATGTGTATGGTCTCATTTCCCGATACATTATGAGTGTTTGATTCATATTATCTCATAATCAAGTTTTTATCCATTATAACTCACACTATTGATTGATAACCCTTATCCTTAATGCCAATTAAATTTTTAAAATATGTGGTTCAAAGATTAAATAGTTCTTTCCTTAGTAAAAACTTGGTGAAAAGAGGCCCCTACACAGAAAATAACATGTTTAACGTACTACAAAAACTATATGGTATATCAAGAACCATCCACAAGATGGATCCAGATGCTTTTAAAAAAAAATCTTTTGAAAGAAATAAACTATAAAAATGGAGACATCCAACTTGAATGAGAAAATATTAATAAATGGAATGGACCAAGAAAATTATTATGAAAATAAAAAAGATAATTAAGAATCACGTTGGAAAAATTCTAGAAAAAGAAGATATCTTCTAGATTAAAAAAAAAATCAATGAAACATAGACCTAAGTGGTAGAAAAAACTAATGAATTCCTCTACGATTCTATCAAAACCAAAATATCACATTAAAAAATCATAATCAAGAATGACAAAACTCTCGTTCTAGCAACAATTGCGATGTGTTTTTATTGTATATTTGCAATTTTGCCACACAACACTCAATAAGGCATTACATTAGTAGTTTAGCATCAAATTTAACCAAATTCAAGCCATTAAACTACTAAAACCATCTTATTACTTCATGGACAAGAAGATCCAATTGAATTACATAAAATGCTCTCAGATTAACACTAATTCATATTGAATAGACAATCCTATGATGGAAGATTCAATAAAAAATGCTCAAATGCATCTAATTATAATGTTTCACAAGCTAAAATGATCTCAATTATGCTCCTAAAAATGAACTATCTTAGAATAAAATTAGCATTATGTCTATGTAATAGATTTCTATATGCAAATTCCTTGATTGAGATGGGTTTTATAGATTTCCTTTTGGAGGGAAAAATACAAATATGAACTCGATGGTTGGGATTTATCCACAAAGAGAGGCTAAGATTAGAACCTTGAGTGATCAATGTCCTCTCATTTGATTTGTTAGTGAGTTGACTTTTTAAGCCATGTTGATGTGGATTTTAGAACAATTAATTAATTTCATTTAGTTAATAAATCTAGTCATGTGGATTTTTAATTTTGATTTGATTAATTAGGCTAAGATTAATTAATGAATTAATTTACTCTTCTTTGATGATGAGACTTTGATGCTTGATCGTTTGATTTCTAATTTCTGATGAATTATGCAATTAAATCAATAAGATCAATTACACAATTAAGATTGAGACTCGATTGGATGTCCTAATTAGGACCTAGGACAATTCTACTGAGTTTTAGGGCTTTGATTAGACCAGACCAATTGTAGGTGATTACAACAATATAGAAGTAGATAATAAAGTAGTAAATTATTTTCAATATTAATTGAATTATTAGGAAGGTTTAGATATCAACCTATCAAAATATTCAATGAGTAGCATTTCAAATTTCTTAAATGAATAAAACAATGATAAAGGCTTCATTCACACGTGATGAAACTAAACTATTGGTTTCACAAATACATCTTGTATATCTCTATACAGACCATGATATTGCTTCCTACACAAGAAGATCCAATTGAATTACATAAAATGCTCTGAGATTAACACTAGTTCATATTGAATAGACAATCCTATGAGGGAAGATTCAATAAAAATGCTCAAATGCATCTAATTATAATGTTTCACAAGCTAAAATGATCTCAATTATGCTCCTAAAAATGAACTATCTTAGAATGAAATTAGCACTATGTCTATGCAATGGATGAGCTATATGCAAATACCTTGGTTGAACTAGGTTTTATAGATTTCCTTTTGGAGGGAAAGTTTAAATTTGAATTCGATGGTTGGGATTGATCCACAAAGAGATGCTAAGATTCTAATCTTGAGTGATCCATGTCCTCTCATTTGATTGGTTAGTGGGTTGACATTTTAATCCATGTTGATATGGATTTTAGAACAATTAATTAATTTCAATTAATGAATAACTCTACTCACGTGGATTTTTATTTTTGATTTGATTAATTAGGCTAGGATTAATTAATGAATTAATTCACTCTTCTTTGATGTTGAGCCTTTGATCCTTGAACGTTTGATTTCTAATTTTTGGTGGATTATGCAATTAAATTAATATGATCAATTACACAATTAAGATTGAGACTCGATTGGATGTTCTGATTAGGACCTAGGGAAAATCAATTGAGATTTAGGCCTTTGATTAGACCAGACCAATTTTAGGTGATTACAACAATATAGAAGTAGATAATAAAGTAGTAAATTATTTTCAATATTAATTGAATTACTGGGAAGGTTTATATATGAACCTATCAAAATATTCAATGAGTAGAATTTCAAACTTCTTAAATGAAGAAAACAATGATGAAGGATTCATTCAAAGGTGATGAAATTAAACTAGTGGTTTCAAAAATACATCTTATATATCTCTATACAAACCACTCGGGTTCACAAGTGTTTTTCATCGAGCTTCTTTCGGGTTGGAGTTCCTACTGGCATGAGCCCCTTTCTTGTCCTCAATCGCAGGATTTTCTCTCAACGAACATGTGTCATGTCCATGAGGTCTTTACTAAAGGGGAAATATGATATCTCGTGATATTGGGGGGTTTAAAATGAGTAGAAAAAAGTGGCAATATATTGCCTAAATAGGGGCTTGGGGGGTTTTGTGGGGTGGGGGTGGGGGTTTATATAGGAAAATAGGTGTGGGGGCTATTGGAGGGATATTGAAGGGGAGTGACAAAAAAGGAGTTTGGGGCGATAATTTTTGACAATAGGGGGATTTTAGTATGCCATGAATGAACATGCTATGATTCAGGTTCACTAAATGAAGGCCCCATGGTCATGTCCACGGAGTTTTGGAGAGAGTATAGTTTGTTTCTCTAGCTAGAAACCTTTCCATGTTGGCACATATCCCATGCTTCATTCAAACTAGCTTTTTGCACCTCGTAGGTGCTCGATGATTATAGATACTAACCTTTTATTCATTCTAGACATGTGTCAAATGGATCACTGCTAGTTTGGGGCAATATTTTTTGAAAATAAGGGGATTTTTTAGTATGCCATGAATGCACGTGATATGATCCAGGTTTATTAAGTCAAGCTCCCATGGTCATGTCCATAAGGTTTTGGAGAGTGTGGTGGGTTTCTCTAGACATGTTTCAGGCTTCCTTCAAATGAGGTTATTGCACCTTAAAGGTGCAATATGATTGTAGATACTAGCCTTAATTTATTCCTTCTAGACACAAGTCAATTGGACAATGTGTTAGTGTTGGCTCCCTTAATGATCATTGTAATGATTTTCCCAGGTGGATGGTTTGTCCAACATGGCCAATTTTGACTTGAGGAATATTTTCTGGTTGTAGAAGTTCTTTAAGAGGAGGGAGTTTCATTTTCAAATGGTTGGATTTTTAGTTCTTGATAGAAGACTGATAATTTTACCAAATGGATATTTGTTTCTGATATAATTCTGGGATATCACATTTTAAGACTTTACTTCTAATTATTTTCATGTTAATTGAAGTTCGACTAAGCCTTTTTATCTCTAAATGATACTAAATAGACCTAAGTCTATGTCATTTTGAATAGTGATTATCCTATAAGACTAGCATTTTTGTGTATGAAAATTATTTTAGTGATGGATCATGTTTGAAACTCTTTTAGTTGAAAGTAATTAAATCATAAAAGTGTTCCATGTTTGTGATGTTATTAGAAACAGAAAGATGAATAGGTGTCTTTGAATACATTTTATATTTTCTAACTTTTATAGATGTACCCATGAGATGATATGAATGTTTGGACCTGTGTCTAGGATCTTATTATTATGTTCTCATCTTGACTTTGAATGAATTGTGGTATACTATGCCAAATTATGAAACCATATCTACATTATGATAATATAGTTTTGTCTTTTTTTAAAAAAAATTATGAAACATTCTGAGTTAATAGAGAAATGATCTGGCACATCGCCTTAAGTTTACCTTCATTTTTCAGTACTCTTCTCTTTCCATTCCACCCTGTTTGTGGAAAGTTGTCTCCTCAATCCCAGAGATTTTTTTGAGTGTTATTATTTTCGTCCTACAACACTCAAACTTTCCCCAAGGCATGTTCCCTTTCTAGGTTGTAAAATTCAGGATCAACAGTTCCTTTTTCTGGCATGCCTGGTTGGAACAAACTGTTACTGGGCCTATGTTTAAAAAAAGTATATGAGCCATAGGCCTACAAAAATATGCATATCCACTCATTATCTAGGATTATTGATCCCTTCCATGGTTACTATAATCATATCTAGAGCCCCTTCCTCTGCATTAAGTGCATTACGAATACCACCTCCCGCAGTACCCATGGCTATAAAATATTTTGTCATGTGGGATAGTGGTATCCCTCTTATTCCATCACTTGATAGTGTAAACTAGGATGCTATCCCAAATAATTCTTTAAAGGCCCTTCCTAAGTTTACTGGTGAGGACGAGAAGACTCGCACTAAGCACATGAAAAATGTGGCTAATACCTGCACAGTACATCATATTAGAGAGAAAAACATGGCCCTGTGATTTGTTGTTGAATATTTTAGAGGGAAGGAACTACATTGGTATATATCTTTAGCACCAAATAGCATAGGCACCTGGGATGACCTGTGATATCTATTTTATAACCGCTTTTGCGAGAATGGTGATCACTCTTTGCTACTCTAGCAACCAATTATATCAAGAGAGCTCCCCAAGAAGCCATGATTTATTTTAATATAAAATTCCAAAGATATGGCATTAAATCCCCATAAATGCACACCCTCCAATACCCATGGCCTTTGTGTTCTATCTAACAACCTTCAATGCGGATATAGAATAAACTATACAAACATTGGGAGGTGTAATCTTTCCAACAACCTATGAAATAGCCATAAGAGATGAGAACAACCTGATTGATATGGGAGGATTTCCATCAAGACCACCATTTCCATGATTTCATGAGTTTTCCCTATAAACCCTAGAACATACCCAAGGTGAGACCTTGATTGGCTCTACCACTACTCCACACTCTATGTATGTCTACCCAAATGTTCAAGCACCACAGATAGCTCCCTCCTTGTTAGCAAAAATCAGAGAAATGAAAATGTTGTTGAGGATGGTATCAAATGATACCAACCTATGGAGGCAATATGTTGTACCTCAACAGCCCCCATATTAGAATTTTCAGAATTGGAAAAACTGGAAAGCCCCCATATCAGCCATATCAATATCAAGGCTGAAATAGGAATAACCAAGGAAATAACAATATCTAGGGACAAAATTCCAAGGAGTTGGTTTTTTTTCCTCCTCCAATTTCACCATTAGAATCTATTCATCCTAATTCTAATAAAGAATATGTGGCCATGTAGAATAATTATGCTAAAGATATGAATTTATGGTGCTTTCCCATGCAATGATGTTCACATGCCCCAAGAATTCCCAAGAGGAAATATACAACAACCTATAGAAGAACAAAGGATCCAAGGGATGATCCGTAATTATTATTTTTCTTCTCAAAGAATAGAAAATTCCATGTTAAAAACTTAGATGTAGGGGATGTTCCTAGAAGAAGAGTCATAAATTGCTCTTGACCATGCTCTATTTTCTTGGATGGTGGATGAGGATGATGTGGCTTCACAAACCAAGAATCCAGTTAAAATATGCCACAAGTCCAGTCAGACTACAATACCCATTCAAAAGGAAGGTTCGCAAAGGAAGTGACCTTTCCTGTTATATTAAACCAAATTGTCTAGTTGTCATGCCCAAGATTTGAAGAAAACAAACCTAGTGCTCCAGAAGTTTAGCTGCAAACCGCTCAATAATAGAGGGAATTTGTTCCCTATAAGCCAAAATATCCCAAATTCCCCATGTAGACAAAGGTAGATGTGGTGGAACAACTCAATAAATCCCTTGAAAATTTATCCATTTGGGATCTTCTTTTAATCCCAGTACAAAACAATTATTGAAAGAAGCCCTCAACAATTAGGGTAAGCAAGACAGAGCTGAAGCTATTGTTGAACAAGAAAATTTGAAGGGAAAGACACCTTTCATAGGATCAAAGTTTTCAAAAATCCAGCAATCAACTATATTGGTCAAATCCAACAACTTGGCAAGAGAAAAAGAAACAGGTAATTCTAAACCCATGCTCTTCTTTCTTACCTTGATAGTAGGAGACAAACTGCAACATAATTCAATGTTAAAGTAGGGGTTAGTAACACCTTCATGCATAATAAAATGGTAGAGTCCCTTCATATAGAGTATGAGGAATTTTAAAGGGGAATAATGCAATTGGATTGGAAGAAGACCCAGTCAGTAGGGGTAATAAAGGATCTTCCCTTCACCCTCTTTTCTTTCCCAAATATGAAAGTTTTACAAGAAGTTGTAGTTATTTATATCCCCCTATTTTTGGTGTCTTCCTTTTGAGAAATTTTACTACCAAAATTGGAGGATATAAGTCACCTAACTGGTACCATTTGATATTGAGAACTAAACATGGAGCTAAATGAAAAGTACTATCATAACCTATGCATAATACTCATATAGTAGACAAATCTATGCTCAAGTTTGAGCCTACCCACACTTCTATTTCTAAGGAAGAGATTTATTGTCTTTAAATGCTGAAGGATGAAGAAGTAACTTGGGCTAGGAATGAAGAAGAATAAGTCTTATTGAATAATTTATTTGAGAATGATTCATTCGAAAATTCCATGCTACTAGATTGGGTACTTATGTAATGTTTGATTAAGAACATGCAATGACAAGAGTTACAGGTGAAGAGGATAAGAAAGACACCAACCTTAGGGCATATGAGCTCTAGAAAATGTATGTTTATAGATCAAGATGTTTGACGGGTTTATGAACTCACATTCACCTAATATATCCTTTAGGAGAGGAAGAAAATAAATATTTCCCCTTTCAATTTAGTTCAACTAACAATGAGGCGGAATATGAAGGACTAGTATGAGGACTAGAATTAGTTGCAAATTTTGAAATCAAACAATTGAAAGTGTTTTTTTATTCTAAGTTAATAGTAAGTAAACTCTGAAATACTTTTGCAACCTATAATCCCTTGATGATATCTTACCTCCATATAGTATGTGACATAATCAAAAGTTTTGATGCTTTCATCATTCAAGTCATCTCGAGGAAGTAGAATATTGAGAATGATCAGTTAGCCACAATCGGTTCTCACTTTGAGCTTATTAAATATATATTCACAAATGAGAATTCAATCTGACTAAAATTAAGACCCTCTATACTGGCTAATGATACTCACTAGAAAGCATTTGAGAATGATGAATAAATTTCCTTATTTATCTAACAAGATATATATTTTTCTGATCAGTTTCATAAGATTGAAGAAGCATATGAGGACTAGGTCATCCAATTAAGAGGAAATAAAACTCCTTATGCCTAATAACACTGGAGAGATTATTCGACTGTGATGATGTTATAAGATATTAATGCAAGTTTTTCATTGACATGAAAGATTATGAAGATCTAGAGGTCAGAGATGGAAGAAAATTTAAAGTGGGAAAGAAAGTATCTGAAGTTGATAGAGAAAGGCTCAAATCAATGTACTAGGAGTATAAGGGAGACATAGCATGGACCTATGATGATCTAAAGCGCTATAATAGAGATATTATTGAATGCACTATTGAGATAGTAGAGAGAGTGAAACCCATTAGATAGAAATAGAGGCTAGTCATTCCTAAGATAAAAGATCTAATGGAACAAGAAATAAAAAATTGATTGATTCCAAGATCAGATCTATCTCAAAAAATGCTCCTCAGCTATTGTGTCAAGCCGTCAACTAATGTTAGTAACCAATTTTACAGAATGATGAAGAGTCCAAGTAATTTTTAATCTCCTCTTTCCATCCACATAATGCATGAAAATCAAAGAATTTAATGCTCATGCTCAGGTATCTTTCACCTTTATTTTCTTTCAGTGTTTCCAAGCTTAAGCATCTCTAAGTCGATCACATAGGAGAGATTTAAGGTTTCTATGTTTAGGGTTGTCAAGGGATTTTTTTTCCTTCTCTAAATGATGATGTAACATGATTCATAATAATTAAAAAATATAGGTGAGGTTTTCACAAATACATCATATGCTCAGGTGTCCAAGTTGGCAGGAGATAGACTAGAGAAAATAGAAATTGTGAAAGAAGAAATCACCATAGATCTAGTATTTCTTAAGGACCTTGTGGATGATTTTCAAGACCCATTGTTGATAATGAATACCAAGGGTCTTAGAGGGGTGCAATGTAAATAAAATTAAACACAATTTTTTTTGTGATAGGTTCAATAATTTGGCACTGCAACTTGCCACAATATATGGTAGCCAATGTTCACCCTTGACCAAAGTTAGTTGAAGACCTAGTGGTGCAGGAGCACCTAGGCTAATCCCTAGTTTCAAATTTTGAAGTGGCTTTTATTGACCTTAGCCAAGTCATTAGTGTTTATGTTAGGCCTTAGAAGGTCTTGTGGGTTAGTGAAAAGATGGATTAGACTAGGATCAATCCATTCTTGTAGTTTTTCTTTCGTTAGTGTTTAGTGCTAGATTAAGCCTAAAAGTGGGAAATTGGGTCCAAAATATTTCAAGGCTTAGGAAAGGTTGGAAATGTTCCTAAAAAGGCCTTTGGGATGTTTTTACATAATTTCATATCGATTAGAGGTCATTAGGATATGTTTTAGGCAAAGGTGCAAAAGTTGTCAAAATGTTGTCATGACAACATTTGCAACTTTGCAAAGTTGCATGACAACATTTGCCAATATTGGATTCCCTTCGAAGTTGAGGATGGGTAGTTATGGTAAATTCCTAAAATAATAGAAAAAGGATATTAAGCCATGAGGAGGCCATTTTCCTAAGCATAGAGGTGTTGGAAATATTGTTGGAAAGCTACAAAGGAAACAATTATTGTTTTGTCATTGATGTCAAACCTTAAATGGTGAGACTATTGCTATCTGTTTGAGTACCATATCTATTGATTGATGTAGAAGGATAAAAAGAAGACCAAGTGGAATGGTTGAGTTATGGGAAATCACAAGGGTACTTGATCAAGTTGGCACATTGGCAAAGTAATTTGTTGTTTATCTTTTGATGACTGTGTACTATGAACAGTTTATGTCGAGTGAAGTCAGTGATGACCGAGCACCAGTAAATTGTTGAGGAAACCACTGATGACTGAGTGGAAGAACACAGTGTTGGATGAGAAGCAGTATTTTGGTAATTATTGAGATTTGAGATCTCTAGCCAACATAATTGATTTTATTGGGATATGTAAAGTTAATTAAGGATAAGCTCGATAGGTCCACACTATTTAAATGCACGGGTAACCATAATTAATGCATGGATCAAAGATTTAATTAGTGATTGCTTTGGAGAAGAAAATTAAATGTAAAGATGGTAAGATCTGTTGGATCTAACCTAACCTAAGATCTATGATCTTGATTAAGTGGAAAAATATTTATCTGACCTAGATGAAGAGGTATATGATAACCTCAGCTAGGGGTTATTCATGAAGAGTGTAAAAAAAAAGTGTATGCAAGAAGATTGCATGGTTAATTGAATGATTGACTTAATCAAAGAAAAGAAGGATGAACAGAGAAGCAGAGATATGCAAGATTGATTTCTTGATAGATTTCCAAGTAGATCTGAAGATTGAAATGAGAATGGAGGCCACTCAGTGAATTATCATTAGAGCTAAATTGGATCTAGATTTGCAAAGTAATTTGTATGTATCAGATCACACCTACTGATTACTTTCTAACCATTGTATCAGTCAAAATACTTTAACCAGGTTGACCTAATAGTCATTGTATAAATCCTTTAGGCAAGGTGACATTTAGGTGGAATGTTCTAAGTCCTCTAACAAGGCCACTCCTAACAAGGTGATTAAATCCTTTAACTAGGTCACATTTAGCAATGTGTTTTGTATCCTTTAACATGGTTGGCTCCTAACAGAGCTCACTTTAGAAGACTAAAAATTTGATAGCATGTTATTGGTGGTTTTTCCCATATTGGGTTTCCACAATAAATATTGGTGTCAACTTATGTGAATGTTTATGTTCTGTTTTACTATTAAGTTTCTACAAGCTAATTACGTATGAACAGTAAACTACATATGTATGTTGTTTTTTTATGTTATTACTGTCGAGCAGATCTGAGTTGTTCAAATTGGTATAAATTTTAAATGGGCACATCTAGACTTGAGGATAACTGATTCACCCCCCTTAGTTATTCTGAATTCATTCTAACATTTGGTATCAGAGCCTTGGTCTCTTGAAAATAGTTTGAAGGTACTTGGAGCAAAATATCAAGATGTATAAAAAGGAGGTACCGAAGTTGAACAAAGAGAATTTACCTGCATGGAAAATTTTGATAAAATTGCATCTAGCTGGTATTGGTGATGCTACTAAGCACTATGTTGAACATGATTATGTAGCCCCCACTACACCTACCACAACTGCAAAGTTAAGAGAAAAGTAGGAGCACAATCAAGCAATGCTAGAGATTTCATCATCTCTAAACTATCATGAATTTGAAGACATAAAGAATTGTACAACTGCAAAGAAAATGTGGGATGTCCTTGCAACCATCTATGGAGGAGAAACAAATGTGTTGAGAGCCAAATCTGAAAGCTTAAGAGGTAAGTACGATGAAATGAAAATGCAAGGAGAAAATATAGTTCAATATTATGGTAGGATAAAGGAAGTTGTAAATGCTATCAGAGGAGCTAAGGGAACAATTGATGATAAAACTATTATGAGCAAGGAATTGAGAACACTTCTTCATGTATATGCTATTAGAGTCTCTACAATTCAAGAGTTAAGATGTACTCTTAATAATAATTTGACTTTGGAAGGTCTGGTAGGAAGAATTACTGCATTTGAGATGTCAAATTTTGATAATACACTCCACAAGCTATTGAATCTTCATTCAGATCCCAGTTGGTCCTTAACAAATCAAAGAAAGGAAATAAATGTGTGAACATTGACAGCGACACTACAGATGATGATTTGGAAGAACTTGAAGCACTCATGGAAAAATCACTATCAAGAGGAAAAGGAAAATTCAAAGGTAAACTTCCTATCATTTTTTTTTCATGTAACAAAGTTGGTCATATTGCTACAAGATGTCCTGATAAGAATGAAAAAGATGAAAGAAGGGACAACAAGTACAAAGACAAGGATGACTGAGACTTCAGAAAGTATAAGGATTACAAATACAAAGGTAATAAATCTTGTTATATAGTTGAAGAAGCTTCTAACAATGAATCTCACAATACTGATGGAAATGATATAGAAGTTGTGTATGTTGCTGTGAAAGATGATTCTGATGATGATGAGAAAACTGCACTAATTTCTTATATGATTAAATGTGACTGTTGGATTATTAACAGTGGTTTTTCACATCACATTAATGGTGATAAAGATAAATTTGAAACCTTAGATCAGTGTAAAGGTGGTTATGTTAAATTTGGTAATGATGCACCATGTCTTGTTAAAGGAAAATGATCGATTAGCTTGACTGACAAGATTAGATGTGACAATGTATATTGGGTTGATGATCTTAATTATAATTTATTGAGTGTTGCACAACTAAATACTTCTGGTTACAGAGTTGAATTCCATCATAAGAAGGCAAAGATCTATGATGCCACTAGAGAATTATTTGGAAGTGCCGAGCAAACAGAAGGTAACTTGTTCTATCTAGACTTAGCTGATGATACATCCTTGTTTACACAATATAGTAATGTTTGGTTATGACATAAAAGGTTGTGTCATGTAAACTTTGATAACTTGGTAAGCATAAGAAAATTGAAAAAGGTTAGAGGGCTACCTAAATTGAAGAAACCTGAAAGTGCAATGTGTAAGCAATGCCAATTAGGAAAAATGACTAAATCTAGTTTCAAAAGAAAGATTCGTACTTTTGAGGGAATTATGGAATTGGTTCATACTGACCTCTGTGGTCCCATTGGTGAGAAAAGTTATTGTGGAGATAGATACTTTATTCTATTCATAGATGATTACTCAAGAATGATGACTGTTATGTTTCTTAAAGAAAAATCTTATACATTTCAATTATTTAAGTGGTACTTGGCAAAAGTTTAAAAGGAGACAGGTAAAATCCTAAAATGTTTAAGATCTGATAGAGGAGGTGAGTTTATTTCTAATGAGTTTAATAGGTTCTGCAATGACTGAGGGATAAAAAGACAGATGTCCACACCTAGGACACCACCACAGAATGGTATTGCTAAGAGAAGAAATAGATCTATCATGGACTGTTCGAGAACACTAATGATGGAGAAAAATGTTACACAAAAATATTGGAGAGAAGCTATAAGTATAGTAGTCTATACCCTGAATAGAGTACAAGTCAAGAAAGGTACTAATGCCACACCTTATGAGCTATGGTATGGATATCCACCTAATGTAAGATATTTCAAAGTTTTTGGAAGCAAATATTTCATACTGAAGGATAAAAGAAATGGAAAACTTGATGCTAAAGGTGAGGAAGGCATATTTCTTGGTTACCCAATGAAACGTAAAGCATAAAAATGTTTGAATTATAACACTAACAAAATTGAGGAAAGTGCAAATGTTAGAATTGATGAATATGTAGAAAGAAATGAAGATGAAAGTACACAGGAGCCTGAAAGTTACAAATCATTCATTTATATGCATGAGGAAGATTCTAGTGAATTACCTAAAACTGAGAAAGAGGTTGCTGAGCAATAGCTAGCACCTGCCGAGTCACAGAATGAAGCTGCTGGGCAACATGAAGTAATTGCCAAGCTATCTGATGGAGATGTTGAGTCACAAAATCAACTTGAATTGGACATGAATGATCAACCTAAAGCCAAAAAAGAACCTACTCTAGCAAAGTATGTAAGGAGGCACCATAAATCTGATCAAATCATAGGATCGAAGGATTCTGGAGTTATGACAAGAAGTAAGTTGAGAGAAAATACATGCTTATTATGTGATTTTGAGCCCAAAATAGTAAACGATGCTTTAGACAATGAAGATTGGATACAAGCCACGAATGAAGAAATTGAACAGATTGAGAAGAATAAGACTTGGACACTTGTAGCTAGGTCGAATGACAAGAATGTAATTGGTACTAAGTGGGTATTCAGAAATAAGTTGAATGAACATGGAGAGGTAACAAGAAATGAAGCTAGATTGGTATGCAAAGGTTATGCACAAGAGGAAGGGATTGATTATGGAGAAACATTCACCCCAGTTGCAAGATTGGAAGGAGTAAGAACATTACTTGCATATGCATCCTACAAAGGTTTTAAAGTCTATCAAATGGATGTAAAGTAAAAATTTCTAAATGGAATATTAGAAGAGGAAGTCTACAATGAACAAGTTGATGGATTTGTTGACCCAAGCAACAGGAAAATGGTTTGTAGATTACACACAGCACTATATGGACTAAAGAAAGCACCAAGAGCATGGTATGAGAGATTCAACAATTACCCGATGAAGATTGGATTTGCTAGAACCAATGAAAAAAAATTTGTATTTGAAGATAGAGCAAAGTAAAAGTACTTTATTGGCTGAAATTTTTGTTGATGACAAACTGAATTTGAGATGTCTATGTTTGGTGGGATAAAAATTTTTGTTGGCTTACAAATATATCAGATGAAGAATGGTATCTATATTACTCAATAAAAATATGTCAAGGAGATACTAAAATTTTTTGGAATGGAAGATTCAAAACCAGTGAGTACACCCATGGCTACTAGACAAAAGTTAACAAAAAATGATGATACAAAAGAAGTGAATCAAACCCTTTACATATCAATGATTGGGAAGCTATAATATTTTGTGCACAACAAACCTAATATTGCACTGGCTATTGGTATTGTTGCAACATTTTCTGCCAATCTCAAGGAAACACATATGATGGCGGTAAAAAAAATTATGAGATATTTGAAAGGAACAAATGACTATGATCTATATAACTCAGAGTCTATACTAATTTTGATTGGGCTGGAAATGTGGATGATGGGAAAAGCACCATAGGTGGAGCATTTATTTTAGGAAAAATATTAGTTTCATGGACAAGAAAGAAACAGAATTGCACCTCACAATCTACAGTTGAAGCCGAGTATGTGGTAGCAGCAGTTCATTGTTCTAATATTGTGTGGTTGAAGATACTACTGAAAGGTATGAAAGACGAGATCATAGAACCAATTGTCATATATTGTGATAACATGAGTGCCATTAATATTTCTAAGAACCCTGTGATGCACTCTAAAACAAAGCATATAGCTGTCAAGTGTCATTACTTAAGGGAGCTAGTTCAGAAGAAGGAAGTGAAACTAGAATATGTGAATACTAAGGAACAGTTAGCAAACATATTTACAAAGGCACTAACCAATGATGCTCATGAGTATCTATGAGGTAAATTAGGGGTGATTCCCCTAACTAGGGATAATTAGTTCAGAATGATAGTGTTGCATCAAATGTTATATTCAGAATATTTTATGCATTGATGCACATGCAGTCACACTTTAGGATGCTGCCTAAAGCTATGAAAGATAGACAAAGACATAAAAGAGGATCAATCATAAGAAAGATGATAGGAACAACATGATACAGAGTTTAGAATAGAAGAATCTGCATCATGAAGATGTCAACGTCTTTGCATTGTTGTCAAAGAGGGAGAAATATACTGAGAAAATGAAATACTGAGAAAGAGATTGTTGTCAAAGAGGGAGAGATTAATGATAGAGGGATTCTACAGATGAACAGAAATATAAAGATTTCAGTGTGATCACAGACACAAAAGGAAAAATTTTTACAAGATGAGAATCAGAATGAAGCTAAAGATATTAATGAAGATTTTTTCATATCAAGGAACACAGACAGACTTTTTGGATTGTATGGTAACTATGGTTGGAAAATTATTGTTTTGTTGTTTAGTGTTGCCATCAAAGCCAAAGATGGAGATTGTTGGAAAGCTACAATGGAAACAATTGTTGTTTTTTCATTGATGTCAAACCTTAACTGGTGAGACTATTGCTATCTATTTGAGTACCATATCTATTGATTGATGTAGAAGGATAACAAGAAGACCAAGTGGAATGGTTGAATTATGGGAATCACAAGGGTACTTGATTAAGTTGGCACATTGGTAAAGTAATTTTTTGTTTATCTTTTGATGATAGTTTACTATGAACTGTTTATGCTGAGTGAAGTCAGTGATGACCAAGCACTAGTAAATTGCCGAGGAAACCAGTGATGACCGAGTGGAAGAACACAGTGTTGGATGAGCAGCAGTATTTTGGTAATTATTGAGATTTGAGATCTCTGGCCGATATAATTGATTTTATTAAGATATGTAAAGTTAATTAAGGATAAGTTCAATTGGTCCACACTATTTAAATGCATGGGTAACCATAATTAATGCAAGGATCAAAGATTTAATTAGTGATTGCTTTGGAGAAGCAAATTAAATGTAAAGATGGTAAGATCCATTGGATCTGACCTAACCTAAGATCTATGATCTTGATTAAGTGGAAAAATATTTATCTGACCTAGATGAAGAGGTATATGATAACCTCAATGGGTTATTCATGAATAGTGTAAAAAAAAGTGTATGCAAGAGGATTGTATGGTTAATTGATTGATTGGATTAATCAAAGAAGAGAAGACTGAACAGAGAAGCAGAGAGCTGCGAGATTGATTTCTTGATGAATTTCCAAGCAGATATAAAGATTGAAATGAGAATGGAGGCCACTCAGTGAATTAGCATTAGAGCTGAATTGGATCTGGATTTGCAAAGTAAGTTGTATGTATCAGATCACACCTACTGATTAGTTTCTAACCATTGTATCAGTAAAATTTCCTTTAACCAGGTTGACCTAGTAGGCATTGTATAAATCCTTTAAGCAAGGTGACATTTAGGTGGAATGCTCTAAGTCCTCTAACAAGGCCACTCCTGACAGGGTGATTAAATCCTTTAACCAAGTCACATTTAACAATATGTTTTGTAACCATTAATAGGGTTGGCTCCTAACAGAGCTCACTTCAGAAGAGTGAAAACTTGATAGCATGTTATTGGTGGTTTTTCTCATATTGGTTTTCCATGTTAAATACTAGTGTCAACTTATGTGAATGTTTATGTTGTGTTTTACTATTATGTTTCTACAAGCTGATTACATCTAAATAGTAAACTACATATGTATGTTGTTGTTTTATGTTATTGCTGCCAAGTAGATATGAGTTGTTCAAATTGGTATAAAGTTTAAATGGGAACATCTAGACCTAAGGATAACTGATTTACCCCCCTCTCAATTATTATGAATTCATTCCAACAAGAGGATGTGATGTGATATTTTGAATTTGCTAAGAAATATTTGTTTACTTAGTTTTTGTACATAGTCGACTAGTTTTGTGTATGAGTGTTGGCAGATGGATTTAATAGTAAGATATAGTGTTACATTTGTGTAGTAGGGATAATTTTAAGCATCTTTTGTTTAGATTTGAAGTTTCTGTTAGTACATTTGATTAGTGTTGTAAATTGTTTTGTAAGTTGCATAGTTGCTTTTGTTGACAGTGATGATTTGATCAAAATGGCTCCCCCATAGAATCCAACCATGCATTTCATCATGGTCTAGATGAATATGGTAGCATATCCTCTATATAGTTTAAATATGAGTGTAGGATTCCAGAGGAGAAATTTAGCTATTTTTAATGGAAAGCCCTAGGCAAGTCCTATGCACCCGGTTAGGTATTTCCCAAAGAACTAATAGTGATTGATTGCAGGGGAATGATTGGGTGAATGGAACCAAAAATGGTTTCATAAGCATAAAGGTCCTATACACCTACTAGCAAGATTAGGCATTGTCTAATCCATTTTGATACATTTCTAAGTAAAAATCACTAGAATGCACCAGAATAGCCTATTTAGCCCTATTAGCCCTTAATTCTAGGGACCCACTGTAAGGAGAAGCTAGAGCCCTAAGACCTACAAAATATTTAGTGTCTTTGAAAAGGGTGTCAGAATATCCACTTTGGTTTTGGGGTTATTTGGGAAAGTTGTAAAAGAACTGTGAAAAACTAGATAATTATGGCTAATTGACCTATTAGGCCTAAAAAACCAAATTCACTAATTATCTTGAGATTATTTGGTGAATCCTTGATGCCCTATCCAAATGGGTCAAGTGGAATGGATGAATTTTCCCAAACATGAATTACACCCCCTGCAACACTTGTGATGAAGAGGAGTTGAAAATGCACTTGGAGTCTTCCAAGAAGTAGTAAAGGATTGAAGTGAACTTTGTTGATATATACCCCAAGGTGAAGCACAAAAGTTACCAACTCATATAGTGGTGCTGGAGAAGTCCTACACTACATAAGAAAGGAATTGAAAGATCCTAGAAGAGAGGTTAGGGTCTTGTGAAGGCTAGGAAAAGTAAGAGTCCTAGTTTGGCTTATGCAAGCACACTAAGGGTGTTGCTATCAGATTGGTATTAGAGCCAATAAGATTTGGCCTGTGGTGAATGTTTCAACTAGAAGAGTTAGTAGGAGAGTCTAAAATGGTGACAAATGTAAAGCTTGCAAAGAAAATGGATGAGTAAGAAGAAGAGAATAGATTTCTCAAAGATATATTGGCACAATTGGAACACAAAGTGGACCAAGTGGAAGATAAGACTAAGGAAGTCAAAGATAAAGTTGAAGGAATGAGTAAAGAGATAGCCCTAGATGAAGAGGTCCCTAAAGAAAACCCTATCCTCATTGAATAACCCTTCTTGAAAGCATTAAAATCCTTGAGTGGAAAGGCATTGGAAGGAATTCCTATCTTTAGTGGAAAGATGGAACCAAAGGTAGTCCTTGATTGGATTAAAGGACTTGAGAATCACTTTGAATGTGATGGCGTAACTGAAGCTCACAAAGTAAATGTAGATAAGGCTAGAATTAGAGGGTCTACACTCACTTGGTGTAAATTTATCCAAGATGAGAGGGATAAAGAAGGAAAGAAAACCATATCCACTTGGAAAACTATGGTAACCAAAATCAGAGAAGCATATGTCCTAAAGACTATGAAATTCAGTTACATAAAAGGAGACAAAGTCTTAGACAAAAATACTTGGATGTTAACTCTTACAGTGAAGAGTTTTAAAGGATATGCATGAGATCAAGAATTTAAAAAGAGGAAAGTGTGAAGGTAGCTAGATACCTTAATGGTCTAAAATGGACTATCCAAGATGAATTGAGTTTACTTACTCCTACCACTATTTAGAGATACCACCAACTTGCAGTAAAGGTGGAAGAGAAATTAAGAAAGAAAAATGACTCAATAAATACAAGAGGTAGAGGTAGAGGAAGCGATGGTAGAGGCCAAAGGAGTGGATATGGTGGTAGAAGTTCAAAATCCAATGTTCAAGGAGAGACCAAGCTTATTGAACAACAAGAAGGAAGTTCAATTAGAGGAAGCTTCAATAGAGGAAGAGACTCTAATACTAATTAGAGAGGAAGAGACAATAGCCAAGGAAGAGGCTCCTACTTTGCAACTATGAAATGCTATTACTGCAACAAAATGGGACATCTTGCCTATAGGTGTCTAGAGAAAGGCTATACTTCTCAAGGAAGTGACAAGAGAGTAAAATTTGTGCAAGAGGAGTCTAGTGGTAGAAATAAACACCCTGAAGTATTATAATCAAAGGAAGGAGAAAATCTGATGATAAGGAGAACATTGATAAAAGAACCAGTGAGAGAGGAGCCAAGACATAGAAGAGCACTATCTAGAGTGAACTGAAAAATAAAGGGTAAAGTGTGTAGTCATCATAGACTTAGGGTATACTAACAACATTGTGTCAGAGGAGGCAGTTAGTAAACTGAAGATGAAGAGGATTCCACATAGTAATCCATACAAGGTCACTTAGTTGAACAAAGGAAAACATGTCCTTGTGAATGAACAAGCATGGGTGGAATTCACAATTGGAAGATACAAAGATAAAGTATTGTGTGATATTATACCTATGGATTCATGTCACCTTTTCCTTGGAAGGCCATGGAAATTTGACAGACAAGCCATGCATGAAGGAGAAAAGAATGCATATTCTTTCAAGAAAGATGGTTTGACTTTCAAAATCCAGTCACTATTGGAAGAAGGAGAAGTGAAAGCATTAGGCCCTAATGTCCTATTGGTGAGTGAAAATAAGTTCCTAGAAGCTCTAGAAGAAGGAGAGGGAGTAGCATATGCTTTGGTTTTGAAGCCAAAGGAAGAAGATGCAGAAAAGATAGTCAAGAAGATAGATATTCCTATATAAGTAAAAGAGTTGCTTAAGGAGTATAAAGACATTGTCAGTGATGGAAAACCAGAAATCCTACCCCCTAAGAGGTCTATTAGTCACCAAATTGACTTTATCCCAGGAGCTACCCTTCCTAACATGGCTTCTTATAAGATGACCCCTCAACAAAATGAGGAAATTTCTAGACAAATCCAAGATCTCCTAAACCAAGGCCTCATAATAAAAAGTATAAGCCCATGTGTCATACCCATTGTCCTAGCACCCAAAAAGGGAGGAACTTTGAGGCTATGCACTAATTTGAGATCCATTAATTGAATCACCATTAGGTATAGGTTTCCTATTCCTAGGATAAAAGACCTAATGGACTGTTTAGGAGGAGTAAAGTATTTTACAAAGATTGACCTAAAGAGTGGTTATCATCAAATTAGGGTCAATGAGGGAGATGAATGGAAGACTTCCTTCAAAACCATAGAAGGCTTGTATGAATGGATTGCAATGCCATTTGGGCTATCAAATGCCCCATCCAAATTCATGAGGCTTATGAATGAAGTACTCAAGGACTACATTGGAAATTGTTTTGTAGTGTATATGGATGATATCTTAATATTTAGTAGGACTAAAGAAGAACACTTAAGGCATCTGAAAATTGTGTTTAAGAGACTGCATGAAGAAAAGCTAATGATCAATTTGGATAAGCATGGATTCCTAAAGTAGGAGCTAGTGTATCTTGGTTTTGTGTTGTCTCATGGAAACCTTAATATGGATCCAAGCAAGGTAGAATCCATCATAAATTGGCCTACCCCCAAAAATGGAACAGAGGTGAGAATATTTAATTGCTTAGCTCAATATTATAGGAAATTCATTAAGCAGTTTAGTGTTATTTGTGCTCATATGCTAGAAACCATAAAAGGTGGGATGAAAAATAAGTTTGTATGGAATGAGAAAGCTAACCAAGGATTTGAGTTGTTGAAGAAGAAGATTTACACTCAACTCATCTTAACACTACCAAGTTTTGAGAGACTTTTCATAGTTCAGTGTGATGCTAGCAATGTTTCTATTGGGGTAGTTTTAAGCCAAGAAGGGATACCAGTGGATTTTCACAATGAGAAACTCAGTGAGGAAAAGAGGAAGAATTATTCCTATTACTTAGAGATGTATGTTCTAGTCCAAGCACTAAGGAAATGGAGGCAATAGCTGCTTCCCAAGGAATTTTTTGTGTATTCAGACAACCAAGCACTTAGTGTTTTGAACTCCCAAGACAAGCTTAGTCACAAGAACATGAAATGGGTGGAGTACTTGCATGCTTACACCTTCAACATAAAACACCATAAAGGATTTCATAAAAAAGTGGGTGATGCACTCAGTAGAAGACTTTTGATAGTACAAGAAGTAAAACTACAAAGTATGGGCATTGAGAGTTTCAAGGACTTACATGCAGAGGATGAAGACTTTGCAGAGATATACAAGGTATGTAAAGAGCATAAAAATCATTTCCATGGTGAATTTTCTAAATATACAAAGCAAAGTGATTTATTGTTTAAAGGAAGTCAACTATGTGTCCCTAGAGGATCAATTAGGGAAAATCGGATTCAAGAAAAGCATAATGTGGCACTTAGTGGTCACTTTGGAGTCAATAAGACCCAAGAGTTAGTGCATAGGTTCTATTTTTGGCCTAGAATGAATTTTGATATTAGAAAGTATGTGGAGTGTTGTGTAGTATGTCAGAAAGCCAAGGGCACATCCTCCAATGTAGGCCTTTATCAACCACTCCCTATTCCAAGTAGATCTTGGGAATACTTGAGCATAGATTTTGTTGTAGGATTGCCAAAGACAAAACAAGGATTTGATGGTATCCATGTCATAGTAGACAGATTCAGTAAGATGGCACATTTTGTCCCATGCAAGATAGTTCATGATGCTTTTCACATTGCACACCTATTCTTCAAGGAAGTGGTAAGAATCCATGGGCTACTCTTAAGAATAGTCTCAGATAGAGACAGAAAATTCATGAGTCACTTTTGGAAGACATTGTGGCAAAAAATGGGATCCAATCTATCCATTGGGTCTACATATCACCCTCAGATAAATGGTCAAATTGAGGTGGTGAATAGAAGCCTAGGGAAGCTATTTAGGTGTCTCACAAAGGAGTATGGTCAAGCTTGGGACCAACTCTTAGGACAAGCATAATATGCATATAATGATACTATCAACATAACTACTGGAAAGAGTCCATTAGACATTGTCTATAGAATACACCCTAGAGGGATATTTGAACTTAGAGAGTTAAAAGATTGAGCCAAGGGAAGTGGTTATGCAAAAGATTTTTCACACTCCATGAAAGAGGTGCATGAAATAGTGAGGAGAACTCTAACAAAGAACACTGCAAAGATAAAGAAAAAGGTGGATTAAAGGAAGAAGAAAGTCCAATTACAGGTAGGGGATCTTGTTATGGTCCATTTAAATAAATAAATACTACAAAAGGGAGTACCCAACAAACTATAGATTAGAAGAATAGGACCGTGCATTATTTTGGCCAAATATGACAACAATGCATACAAGGTTGAGCTCCTTGAGGATATTGGTTTGTCTCCGGGAGTCAATATTATAGATCTGGCCCTCTATAAGGGGCCTACTCCAAATCTAGACCAAAGTCTTACTGAGGTAATACAAGAAGTGGAGGACCTGAACTTAACCCCTACAACACCGAAGAAGGTGGAGAAGATACTTGACTCAAGGGCCTACAAGAAGACTAGAAAGAGGACTTACTATGAACATCTAATAAAATGGCATGGCCAAGGAGATGCAGAGGCCACTTGGATCAAGAAGACATAGTTTAATAAGATGGGAATTGATTCCAACTTGCTCAATTCAAGGATGGATTGGAGTCTTTTATTTGGGGAGAATGGTTTTGAAGCACCTAGGCTAATCCTTAGTTTCAAATTTTGATGTGGCTTGTACTAACCTTAGCCATGTCATTATTTTTTATGTTAGGCATTAGAATTTCTTGTGGGTTAGTGACAAGATGGATTAGACCAGGGTCAATCCATTCTTGTAGTTTTTCTTTTGTTTTGGGTCCAAAAGCCTTCAAGGCTTAGTAAAGGTTGGAAATGTGCCTAAAAATTCCTTTAGGATGATTTTACATCATTTCATATCGATTAGAGGTCATTAGGATATGTTTTAGGAAAAGATGCAAAAGTTGTCAAAATGTTGTCATGATAACATTTACAACTTCACAAAGTTGCATAACATTTGCCAATATTAGATTCCCTTAGAAGTTGAGGATGGGTGGTTATGGTAAATTCCTAAAAACATGGAAAAAGGATATTAAGCCATGATGAGGCCCATTTCCTGAGCATAGAGGATGTGATGTAAGATTTTGAATTTGCTAAGAAAGCTTTGTTTACTGGTTTTCGTACACAGTCGACTACTTTTGTTAATGAGTGTTGGTAGATGGATTTAATAGTAAGATCTAGTGTTATATTAGTGTATTAGGGATATTTTTAAGCATATTTTGTTTATATTTGAAGTTTCTGTGAGTTCATTTGTTTCTTGTAAATTATTTTGTAAGTTGCACAGTTGTTGTTGTTGACAGGGCAGATTTGAGAAAAATGGATCCCCCATAGAATCCAACCATGTATTTCATCATGGTCTAGATTAATATGGTATGGGATCCTTTGTATAGTGTAAATATCAATGTAGGAGTCTATAGGAGAAAGTTATATATTTTTAATGGCAAGCCCTAGGTGAGTACTATGCACCCAGTTAGGTGTTTGCCAGAGAACTAATGGTGTTTGATTGTAGGGGAATTGTTGGGAGAATGGAACCAAGTATGGTTTCATAATAAAATAGGTCCTATAGACACCTCCTAGAAAGATTAGGCATTTTATAATCCATTAAGATATATTTCTAAGTAAAAATCACCAGACTGCACTAGAATAGCCTATTTAGCCCTATTAGTGCTTAAATATAGGAACCCATTGTACGGAGACCCTAGAGTCATAAGACCTACAAAATATTTAGTGTCTTGGAAAAGGGTGTCAAAATATCAACTTTGTTTTTGGGGTTATTTGGGAAAGTTGTGAAAGAAGTATGAAAAACTAGTTGATTAGGGCTAATTGACCTATTAGGCCTAAAAGACCAAGTTCACTGATTGTCTTGAGATCATTTGGTAAAGCCTTGATTCCCTATCCCAATGAGATAAAGTGGAGTGGAGGAAGTTTCCAAAACATGAATTACACCCCCTGCAACACAGTTTCATAGTTGTTGTTGTTGACAGAGTAGATTTGAGCAAAATGGATCCCCAATAGAATCCAACCATGCATTTCATCATGGTCTAGATGAATATGGTAGGGGAGCCTATGTATAGTATAAATAAGAGTATAGGATCCCAAAGGAGAAAGTTAGCTATTTTTAATGGTAAGCCCTAGGTGATTCCTATGCACCCGGTTAGGTGTTTTCCAAAGAACTAATGGTGTTTGATTGCAGGGGAATGATTGGGAGAATGGAAAAAAGTATGGTTTCGTAAGAAAAGAGGTCCTATAGACACCTCCTAGAAATATTAGGCATTGTATAATCCATTAAGATACATTTCTAAGTAGAAATCACCAAACTACACCAAAATATCCTATTTAGCCTTATTAGCCCTTAATTTTAGGAACCCACTATATGGAGACCCTAGAGCCCTAAGATCTATAAAATATTTAGTGTCTTGGAAAAGGGTGTCTGAATATCCCCTTTGGTTTTGGAGTTATTTTGGAAATTTGTTAAAGAACTGTGAAAAACTAGCTGATTAGGGCTAACTGACCTATTAGTCCTAAAAGACCAAATTCACTGATTGTCTTGAGATCATTTAGTAAACCCTTGATGCCCTATCCAAATAGGATCAAGTGGAGTGGAGGAAGTTTCTAAAACATGAATTACACCCCGTGCAACACTTGTGATGAAGAGGAGTTGAAAATGTAGTTGGAGTCTTCCAAGGAGTAAAGGACTAATGTGAACTTTGTTGATAGATACCCCAAGGTGAAACACATAAGTTATCAACTCATAGAGTGGTGTTGGAGAAGTCCTGGGATAGCTAAGAAAGGACTTGAAATATGTTAGAAGAGAGGGTAGGGTCTTGTGAGGGCTAGGAATAATAAGAGTCCTAGTTAGGCTTGTGCAAGCACACTAAGGGTGTAGCTATCACCTAGAAAGATATTTTTATGCAAGGATTTGCATCATTCGGTGTGACGAGATCAGGGTGGTGATGAGCCCAGATTCTATAAGAAGCATGTTGTGTATTCCACATGACATAGAAAATATTGTGTGTTTTGATAAGAAAAATATCAAATACCAGTGGAATTAGGCACCCAATTCACAAGAATTCTTGGAGCGAGAATTATAGACCAAGTTCTCTGGTAAGCTGAGGTTTCCATTGCCCCTTTCATCTTTTAAGGGTGATTCTATGGATGTTTTCTCTATGTTGGATTTTGTCTATGGAAAGGAGGGAGATTATTCTATAGAGGAGTTCCAGGTGGCCATGGTATATCATTTGGAGACAATCTTGAACCCTATCATCCAGTTTGATTTTACCAAACCCATTGCTAAAGGAATTATGAAAAAATTACAAGACTTCTAGTTTTTAGGCTCATTTTCAAGTACCCATCCCTTCTAGTTCACATGCTTCTATATAAAAATGTTAGTTACTTTTCAAGGTTTTAAAACCTGGATATGGTGGATATTGGTGAATGAAGGAATCCTATCTCTATGTGGACTGTTGTCTTGAACAAACCAAATGATTATAATTCCTTCTTAACACAATTTATAAGGGCCTCCATGTGTTTCCTCCTAGACCAATTTTATGAGGGTAGACTCACTATGGCTCAGACCGCTTGGCTGAAAAGTTGTGAACTGAAGGTGGAATGGTTCTTTGGAGCCAATTTCACTAGTCTACGAGCTCATGGTTTTATTAAAAATCCCTTCATGCTCCCTACCTATGTTCTAGATAGAGTCTTAGCCATGGATTGTTTTAGAATATTTTTATGGCCAATGAGAAAATGGGCCCAGGGAAGATTAAAATAATGATACACAAGTTGTCGATCAATCTAGACAATGTACTCAAACAACCAAAAAGATAAAACCATGTTGATGCAGAAGAATCCTTGGGTCATTGGAAATATTGCATCAACCAAAAATATTTCCTTTTTTTGTACTATTTTGGTTGGGCATTTTTTTGTGCATTTTAGGTAGGGATCGTTCTAGTTGGCTCATTTTCTTATGTGATCTTTTTGGTGTGCTGGATATCTTGGTGAACCTTTGTCTAGATTCACATCATGTTTCATTATTTCTTGTAGAATATATCCTAAGTTTTTTCTGATCCTTTATTGTTATTCTTGTTCTAACGACAAATTTTACATGATTTGGCTTGCAATGGCGTTTCATGATTGATGATGATAATTGGTGCATTGTTTGATGATTTTATGCTCATAGCCGACCTCCTTGTGTGATAATTATTCATTCCATATCTATTTGGAGGTACTCTTATGTATTTGGATGATGACCTATATGTTGTAATACCTTTATTCTTCTTGGAGAATGTGATCTTTTATGGGTGACTTGTGTCTTGGAATCTTGTATATATTTGTAGTCTTAGTTACTTAGTTGGTAGTTTTAGGGAGTAGAGTAGTTCAATAGCTTAGCATCCATAATGGATCTATATTGCTAATTGTAGGCATGCATGTATTCTTGGAGTGTAAGATGACATGTGTTGTGGGAATATATGATGTAAATCTTCGCTATCTGATAATATGAAGGCCTATGAGGCATGTTGATTGTTACTTTTTGAGTTCTTAATGATATTGTGTTGATTGTTTATGTTGTTTTAGCTCTTGTTTCATGGTTGGACCATATTCATTAGGAAAATGCCTTCCATGACTGCATCAGATGGTATTAGAGCGAGGTTGATATTCTTGTGTTAGAAGATATGATTTTATGGATTTGTGAAGCCCTAGACTTGTTGATCGTGAGGTGGAAGAGTGAAGATTTGACTTGCAATCACAAAGGACTTTCACAAGGTGGCTAGGAAGGGAATTTTTTCAGATTGTTGAGTATTGAATGCGTCCTGAGGGTGAACACATCATCGAGTTGGAGGAATACTACAAGTGTGTCTAATAGATCATTGATTTAAGAGGCAATTGACACCTTGTAGTCAGATAACCGAATATGAGGTAGTGTGAGACCTCACCCCAAACCCCATCGTAGCTTTCCATATTTTTTCTTATGATAGACTTAGCACATGATACACTATATTTTGATGCACTATGGACTCTATGGATTTTATGCTTTATGCCATGGATTAATAATTTTGGATGTTGGATACATGATACTTTATGATGCACCCAATGAACTATATTATGTTTCTATTATGGACCTTTTATTTCAAGACATTTGATTTGGAAAAAAAACATTATGATTATGTGGTGGATTATTGATGATATGAGGATTATTAGAAATTGACATTTAATTGAGTTATCATGCAATTTGAATCTTACTTTAAGTTATATGCTTAAATGAAATTATTATTGTTTATGATCTTAGGTAATAAATTTAGTTTGTAGATGTTTCCTTAAGGTTTTGAATATTATTTATTTTATTTATGAAGTATATTTCATCTCCTTGGACTACTGATATTTGGATTCAGTGTGCAAGTATGAGACCGTGGTATTAAATCCAGGGAACCAAACATAGGTATATGTGACCTTAGTTTAATCCAAGGTTGTTTCTAATGAGAGACAAGACCTCATTGTATCATAATATAATTTATAAATGTAAATGTTTTCTTGTTGGATCTTAGTTCATAAATGTATATTCATATTTAAATTCTTTATGTTTTATGCCCAAGTGGATATGACATGTGTCTAGTGATGTGTAAGTGTTTGTATATGTCACTTGACACTTGTGTATGTACTTAAGACCATGACATATTCACTTGGGGATTGGGTGTCCATATACCTAGGTTAGTACCAAGTAGATCCCCATGTGTTTTCCTTGATTAGAGAGCTGGAGGTGTGGTCACTTCAATGGAATTTCGTGAGTATGCTTTTAGTGAACTTTTGGGGGGATATAAAAGTGCCTAGGGGTGTGTTAGGGTAATTTTTAGGTAGCCCACTTGTTATACCTATGGGTGAGGGTCATTTTTAAGCCTAGGATAACCTTTGGTTGACCAAGAGACCCTTCCAAAAGTTGGATTTCCAAGTTAGATGAAAATCAACTTTTGAAAGCATGATCTTGGATAGACCACTCTTCCATTTTGATGCAAAGACCTTACTCATCTTTTTGAGCTTCCCCTTTTTTGGATCAATTTTTAGAAAGTTGGAAGAGGCTTAGGGAATAGAGACCAATGGGAGGCTTTCCTTTTCCCCATGAGTTCTAGTGGCCTTTTTAGGGGTGAATCTCCATGTTGGAGAGTTTGAACACCCACTCTCTAACTTAGAGACTTGGCTAGAATTGGTGAAGCTTTGAAATGAGGACTTAGGCTTTAAGGGAGCTCTTCAGAAAATTTAATTTTTCATAAGATTGGAACTAGGTTGGTGGACATCTTGCATCTTCGCTACTTGTTGTATTTTGTGTGGCAATGAAAATGAAGGAATCATGTTAGTGTGCTTGAGGAATGAAGAGAGGCCTTTGTGTTTTAATGTTGTTGTGAGATTAATGTTGTTGTTGATGTTTTATCTCTTTGTTATTTTTTAATGGGATTTTCAAGGCCCAATCACCCTTGGGAGGGAAGAGTAGCCTTGGGGGTGAGGAGTTTGACAGCCCTTTGGTGTAGAGTCTCTCCTCAAGGAGGAGAGGTGAAACAAATCATGGAGTATGGGCTCCATGAAGTCATCCTTTGTTGTTATTTTTCTTGGGGGTCATAAGGGTGTTGTTTTGGCTTGAAGCCATGGGGGGCATAAGGGTATTGATGAATATGGGAATGATATAAGATGGTGTTTTTTTGTAAGCCTTGTGAGGGCTTGGTTATTGCTTCTGGTTTTGGCCTTCTCCCTCTCGGTACTTGGTCCACTTCACCCCATTTAGGGTTGTGAGAGACCCATTCTCAAAGCCTTTGTCGGGAGTCATTATGAGTGTTGTTTATTTGTATTTGTTGAATTTGTATGTTTGTAACCCACCTTTGTTTGGTTCCCCAAGCTCGGGGGTGGCCTCTTAAGAGCCCTAGGTTGGGAGGTGAGCATCCCATGGTCTCCTTGCGTATTTTCCCTTTTGCAGATTTCTCTTGGAGATTTATAGTTCTTTGAAGTAAAAGTTGAAGGCAAAGAAGGAGAAGAGATATTGTTTTATGAGTGTATGTATCGAGACTTGGACGCTTAAAATTCTTGTATTTCCTACATAGAAGAAAATAATTTTAAATGTATAAGTTTTCTAAGCCATGTTACTTGGAAAAGAACTTAGAAAGATTATTTGAAATTGTTAGCTATGTATTTCTTCCTCTCACATGTAAATGGAATAGTCAAGAAATGAGAAAATAGAGAAAATTGTTTGGACTAGAGATGCAAAGAAATGCAAGATTCAATAGAAAATTCAGATTAAAGGAAATTTGCCTTTGTGTATAAATTTTTACATTTTCATATTTTTTTTTTTAAATTTTCACTTAGAATAAAAGGTTCAATAAAATTTGTATATGCATATACATGATTTGAAAGTCTACAAGTGTTTGTTATTTTCACTTAGATATTAAATCTGAAAATTAGATTAAAATAAATAATCATGAAATGTGAAAATTCTGATTTTTAGATACTGGACTAAAAATATTCTAATTTTTAGTTACTCTTAAAAACATCGTGAGTTTTAGTTACTCCTAAAAACATTCTGATTTTTAGTTACTCTTAAAAACATTCTGAGTTTTAGTTACTCCTAAAAAAATTTGGATTTTTAGTTACTCTTAAAAACATTCTGAGTTTTAGTTACTCCTATTACTCTTAAAAACATTTTGAGTTTTAGTTACTCCTAAAAACATTTATTTTGATTTCTAAATTTATGTAATCATATAATTATATTTACAAGCATGCTAAAATCTTTAAGTGATTTTTTACGCTTTACTATCAAATATACATTCTCAAAATGTATTTATAAATGGAAATATATACTTACATATTTCTGTTGAAATATTAGTTTTATACAAATATATATAATGAACAACATACGTATACATTATTAAATATTTACATTTTTGTTTACATATGTAAATATTTATAACATGTATTTTTACATTCTCTCTAAATTTAAATATATTTGTTAGTTTTATTCAAATATATATAGTGAACAATATACGTATACAATATTAAATATTTACATTTCTGTTTACATATGTAAATATTTATAACATATAGTTTTACATATTCTCTATAAATTTGAAAACATATATATATATATATATATAGAGAGAGAGAGAGAGAGAGAGAGAGAGAGAGAGAGACCAGCGCTGTTTTTTTTATTTCACTGGGTGTGTTTTTGAGTTGGGGTGGCGGGAGCCAACCCCACCCAACCCCCACCGCCCTTCCTTACAGAAGGAGGTGAGAGGAGGGTGGGGATTGCCCCCCCACTATGGCCACATCCCCCCTGCACAACCACAATGTAAGCTGTGGGCTGTGGGGTGGGCAACCGTTGTTCACCTGTCAGCCCTCCCACACCCATTTTATTTTATAGGTAGTTTTTTTTTTTAAATTTAAAAATAAAAGAAAGACCTACAATACACAACAAATAGTTGTGGATAGCACGCAACATAGAAAATTATGTGCATAGAAAAAATGTGAACAAAGAAGTATTTAAAAACATATAAAAGAAAAAGTATAAAGGAAAGATCAAAACATAGATTTATACCAGTATTGTTGGAGTTTTTGTTTGCAGATTTGAAGGTTGTATATGTATATATGTAAATATATATATACACAACTCAGTGTATATGTATTTACATGTATGAATATACATGGATATTTCTTGAGCTCCATGCCTCTCACCCATGGCTGTCATCCCTGTAAAATCACACGAAAACTAAAGAAAAATAGAGGCTAGGGTTTGTAGATAGTAGAGGAAGTGAAAATGAAAAAGAAAACAAAGAAAATGTATTTCTTTGCCATCTCATGTTTTGAGCTTTGAATTAGGGTTAGGGACTGCAAAATATGAGAGGAAAAATGTTTTTTTATTTTTATTTTTTTTTAGAGTAACTTTTAGTGGGAAACGTTTATTTATTTGTTTGTAAAAGAGTAATTCATTTGTGCTTTTTGTAAGCTTCCTTTCTTATTTGTTGAATAAGTTGACTTAATAAAATTATTGGTGGGTGTAATATTTTTATATTATAACATGTGAAATAACATTGCGATATTTCAATTAATAAATTTTCATTTTAAACTAACTTAATTATTATTAGAAGTTTAAAAGTTGACGTCTTTTAAATTAATTGATTTATAAATAATTACTCTATTTGTATAGTTATTCTCATCAAACATATTTTAAATGTTATTACCTATATTAGAATCGACTTTTAAAAGAGGATTAATTGGAATAAAAAATCCAGTGTATTACAATATTAGTTATTTAATTTAGTTTAAGTTATTAAAAATTTAAAACTCAACATTAATTTGTTTTTAATCTCATAACCAGATTTTCAAACCTTGAAATTTAAATTGTTAATTAAATTTACTACACAATATTAAATTTAATTTAGCCATCAATTAAGTAGTCAAAGAAAATAATTTTTTTAACTTGATAATGCTATTTTTATGAGACCAATATATGTGGCCAGTATATTGGCTTTCATAAAAATATTTTTATTGTGGAGACACTTATAATGTTGAAATCTAGTGTTCTAGGTTTTATCAAGTATCAGAAAAATTAGTATATCTAATCAAAAGAATGATAATTAATGGTTAATTCATCTTCCAAAACTATTATTAAGAACTTATTAGGATGGTTTATGCTACCCCACCTAGTGAACTCATTCAACCTAAAACTATATATATTATTTAATTTCAGGGTTGAGGGATGTTGTCATAAGGACATGACCCCCCTTGACCCTACACGTGTTATCATTGCATTGCAACCTAGTAATCCTAGGTAGATGCAAATCTAACTTTACAAGCTTAGTAAACCCATGATTGTGATCCTTTAGACATTGTTTAAACCGTTCAAAAAAAAGTTGTTGCATTTTTAGACGTGAAATTTTCAGGCATGACACTTGGTATCAGAGCCATGTTTCAAAATTGGAACCTTGAACCCACTATGTTTCACAAACTTTGAACACTTTGTTTCAACATTTCCAAACAAATCAAACTTAATAAAGACAATGGAAACAACTTGAAAAAATTCTTTTTAAAGAAACAACAATATGTCCAACTTATATCCTTTTTATTTTTGTGTAGGATTCCTCCAATAATGGGGCAAGCTCACACCCATGGAAGAGGCCATAAGTGTGCCCCTGCTATGCAAGTCTAGATAGAAGAGGATGTAGGGGGTACTGGAGAGGAGAAAAGACCTCCTCCCGAATAACCCCCCAACCCCAACAAAAATGTACTTAATTCTCTTTAGAATTTGGTTGGAATCATTTTGGATAGGATACCGCAGGGTAATCAGCAGGCAAGACCCAGGAGTGTAGCACATGAGCGTAGTAAGAGTCCCCCACCTAGGATTATGGAGGAGCAGGCTGACCATGAGGGTGAGTCAGTACACATGCCACCTCTAGAGGCAATGGTTCTAGCTTATGAGAGGACAGCATGTGACATAGGGGACCACATTAGGGAATTGCTACGCCTTAACCCACCACCTTTTTCAAGAGCCACGAGTGGGAGTGAGGCTGAGGCTTTTATTTTGAGCCTCGAGAGGTGCTTTAGAGTGTGCCCTTATGGGAGAAATATGAGGGCATGCTTTTCTATCCACTTGCTGAGAGGTTCATCAACTATTTGGTGGAGGATAAAGGAGTTAAAAAGAGTAATCTAGCTAACGACACCCTCACTTGGAGCACTTTCTTAGAGAGATTTAGAGACCGTTACCTATCTAAGAATTAAAGACATCGATGAATAGATGAGTTCCATGATCTTCAATAGAGGGGAGTCACCATCACACAGTATGAGTGTAAGTTCTTGGAGCTTCTACCCTATGTAGATTACATGAGAGATGAGAAGATCAAGGTCAACCACTTTGTAAAGTGGTTGAATGCATCTATATCTGATTCAGTGTGCATAGAAGCACCAGGGAACCTTTGAGAGGCCATAGAAAAGGCCTTGATTGCCAAAGAGATTTAGGGTAGGGGAAAGGATACATGAGATCAGTCTTAGAACTGAAATTCCATACCATAAAGTTTAGGGTATCAGAAATCACATTGGAAGGGTAACAATAATAACAACCAGTCTTCGGGGTCTTAGAAACCCCCTCTACATCAGCAATAGTCACATCAGGAATAGAGATAGAGGGTTCCTCAGGGGAAACATGGATCCAAGCCCAAATAGTGGTAGACACAAGGTCCTAGGAGGGACTAGAGGTCACATGCATCACCTACACCCCCAGCTAGGACTCAGTAGTCCTCTAGGGGTGGTTTTAGTGGTTCTAGTAGGACATGGAGCTCACAGTTATCTAGACCCCAGGGTACCAAGTTTTAGACTCAAGGACCATGTTACTCTTATGGTGCCATGGGGAACTTGGCTAGGGACTTCCCTCAGGGAGTTGGTCAATGCACTGCAAAATTAGAGCCCACTGTTGGAGATATGGGTAGATCCCATAGAGTTTTTGTAGTGGTTGACAACCGCCTGGAAGAACATCAGGCTAGTGTGATCGAGGCTTCAGGTATGATTAGAGGTAACAGAGTTAATATTTTATTTGATTTAGGTGCTATATATTCTTTTGTTTCTCCATTGGTTGTGGAGCATTGCGGGCTAGTGGTAGCTAGACAAGAAGTTAGTTGGGAGGTAGAGTTATCCTTAGGCTCTAGAGTACCCGTCACCTCCTTAGTTAAGGATTTCTAGATTCAGATTGGTAACATGACTACCATAGAAGATATATGTATCACACCTCTTGGTTCATATGGAGTAGTGCTTGGCATGGATTCTCTTTATGTCCATAGATCCAAGCTAGATTGTCGACAGAAGAGGGTAGAATGCTTGGATGATGATGACATTACTATAGTCATTTCAAGGGTTCAGAGGCCGGTATCTATTCATATGATCTCCACTATGTAGCTTAAGAAAAGCATGCAAAAGGGGTGCTAATTATTTGTCATCATAATCAGTGATAGGGAAGAGGAAGGGGATAAGGAAACCTCCCTAGATGACCATCCTATGTTACAGGAGTTTGCAGATGTGTTTCCTCTAGAACTACCTGGTATGCTTCCCCATAGAGTAGTTGATTTCCATATAGACCTTGTTCCAAGATCTGCACCCGTATCTAAAGCACCATACATGATGTCTCTTAGTGAGCTTAATGAGCTCAAGATTCAGCTAGAGGAGCTCTTTGAGAAGGGGCACATTCAACCTAGTGTCTCTCCTTGGGGCACGCCAGTTATCTTTGTTAAGAAGAAGGATGGGTCTCTTAGGTTGTGTATGGATTACCGATAGTTGAACAAATTAACCATCAAGAACTGGTATCCACTGCCTAGGATTGATGACCTATTTGATCAGTTGCAAGGTGCCCATGTTTTCTCCAAGATAGATCTTAAATCTGGGTACCATCAGTTGAGAATTGTGGAGAGTGATATCCACAAGATAGCTTTCTAGACTAGATACAAACATTACAAGTTCACAGTTGTACCATTTGGTCTTACGAATGCCCCAGTTATATTCATGAGCCTCATGAATGGGGTATTTCACACTTTCCTTGATAGATTGGTGGTTGTGTTCCTTGATGACATATTGATATATTCTCGTAATGAGGAGGAACATGAGGAACACTTGAGGTAGGTATTACAGTGTTTGAGGCATAATCAGTTGTATGACAACTTGTCAAAATGTTCCTTTTTCAGATCAAAGGTCAGACATCTAGGCCATATTATTTCAGGTGATAGGATCTCTGTGGACCCATCAAAGATTGATGCTATTATGAATTGGCTTGCACCCACTACTTTGACCGAGGTTAGGAGTTTCATGGGTCTCGCAGGTTATTACAGACATTTTGTTGAGGGGTTATCTAGAGTGGCTCATCCTATCACATCCCTTTAGTGAAAGGGAAATAAATTTGAATGGACAAAGAAGTGCGAGAGGGCGTTTCAAGAACTCAAGAAAGCACTTACCATTGCACCTATTTTAGTAGTGCCAGAGCCATCAACATATTTTTTGGTTTGCACAGATGCCTCCGTAGATGGTTTGGGGGAAATACTTATGCAGGGTGGGTGAGCTATAACATATGAGTCTAGGAAACTTAAGACTCACGAGCTCAATTACCCTACCCATGACCTTGAGCTTGCGGCAGTGCTACATGCATTAGTGAGGTGGCAACACTTCCTCCTAGGACATTGAGCTTCATTCGTACCATAAGAGTTTGTTGTATATATTCACTTAGTCGAACCTTAATGCTAGGAAACATAGGTGGATGGAGTTCTTATGTGAGTATGAATTTGATTTCCATTATATCAAGGGGAAGGAGAATGTAGTCGCAAATGTTTTAAGTAGGAGGAAACACAAGTTATTATCCATGATCACTTACACATATTTGAGAGATCATGTACTGCATCATTTGTAGGAGGATGAGTTGTATGTGGAGGTTTGTCAGATGGTTCAATCTCGAAGGCCCCTTGAGGGGAAGTTCTCAGAGTATTCCTTGGAATCTGATGGACTATTATGTTACAGAGGATGCATCTATGTACCTTCTTCCAGGGATTTTCATAATACTATTATGCTAAAGGCTCATAGAGCCCCTTATGCAGTGCATCTTGGAGTCAAGAAGATGTATGCCAATTTGAGACAACTATATCATTGGCCAGGCATGAGGCAGCACATTGTAGAGTTAGTGGCCCGATGCCTTGAGTGCCAGAGCGTTAAGGCAGAGCATGGCCATCCTGGAGGGCTCCTTCAACCTCATGAGGAACCTATGTAGAAATGGGATATTATATCCATGGATTTCATTGTCAGTCTCCCTATGTCAGCTCTTTGCCATGATTCCATATTGGAACTAGTTGAAAAGTTGACCAAGGTTGCCCACTTCTCAACCATCCATACAAATTTTACATCTCGAGCAGTGGCACAGGTTTTCTTGAGGGACATTGTCAAACTACATGGTTTTTCTCATAAGATCATTTTTGATAGGGATTCTCTCTTTACATCCTCTTTTTGGAGATAATTACAGACAACACTGGGCATCGAGCTCAATTTTGGCATAGCTTATCACCTAGAGACAGATGGTCAGACAAAGAGATTTAATCAGGTGCTCAAGGATATGATCTGTATGTATGTTATGGACCATCAGGTTAAGTGGGAGGGGTACCTATATGTAGTAGAGTTTTCCTATAATGATGGGCATCATTCATCCTTGGGTATACCACCCTATTAGACCTTGTACAGTAGACCTTGCAGGACACCGTTGAGTTGGGATAGGATTGAGGACATGGTAACCACTGGACCATAGTTAGTTCTAGATATGGAGCAGTAAGTATCCTTGATTAGATAGTTCCTTCAAGAGGCGCAAGATTGATAGGAAAAGCATGCCTATGCGAAGAGGATAGATCATGTCTACATGGTTGGAGACAGGGTTTTCTTGAGAGTGCAGACTCATAAGAGTCCAATCCATTTTGGAAAATTCTCTAAGCTTGCACCTCAATTTGTGGGACCATTTGAGATATTGGAGAGGATGGGACGAGTTTCCTACCATCTAGCTTTGCCACCTAGCCTGTCACACATCCATGATGTGTTTCCTATTTCTATTTTGAGAAAATATATTTATGATGAGTCTCACATGATAGATTAGGATGCCTTACAGGTGGCTTCGGATGGAAAGCTAGCATTGGAGGCTATTCAAATTTTGGCACGCCAGACATTGGGCCTTCAAGGTTGAGAGCTAGTCTAGGTTAGAGTTTAGTGGGATAACTATGATGAGGTTATAGCTTCATGGGAGGACGTATTGCAGATGAGAGCATAGTATCCCCATCTTTTTGATGAACTCAGGGAGGAAGTTCAAGCCTAGGGGGGAGGATATGAGGCCTCACCCCGAACCCCATCGTAGCTTTCCATATTTCTTCTTATGAAAGACTTAGCACATGATACATTATATTTTGATGCACTATGGATTTTATGGATTTTATGCTTTATGTCATGGATTGATCATTTTGGAGGTTGGATACATGATACTTTATGATGCACCTGATGGACTATATTATGTTTCTATTATGGACCTTTTATTTCGAGACATTTGATTTGGAAAAATATTATGATTATGTGGTGGATTATTGATGATATGAGGATTATTAGAAATTGACATTTAATTGAGTTATCATGCAATGTGAATCTTACTTTATATTATATGTTTAAATGAAATTATTATTGTTTATGATCTTAGGTAATAAATTTAGTATTTAAATGTTTCCTTAAGGTTTTGAATATTTTTTATTTTCTTTATGTAGTATATTTCATCTCCTTTGACTACTTATATTTGGATTCAGTGTGCAGGTATGAGACCATGGTATTAAATCTGGGGAACCAGACATAGGTATATGTGAACTCAGTCTAATCCAAGGTTGCGTCCAATGAAAGACAAGACCTCATTGTATCATAATATAATTTGTAAACGTAAATGTTTATTTGTTGGATCTTAGTTCATAAATGCATATTCATATTTAAATTCTTTGTTTTTTATGCCCAAGTGGATATAACATGTGTCTAGTGATGTGTAAGTGTTTGTATGTTTCACTTGACACTTGTGTATGTTCTTAAGACCATGACATGTCCACTTGGGGATTGGGTGTCCATATACCTAGGTTAGTACCAAGTAGATCCTCATGTATTTTCCTTGATTAGAGAGCTAGAGGTGTGGTCACTTCAATGGAATTTCGTGAGTATTCTTATAGTGGACTTTTGGGGGGATAAAAAAGTGCCTAGGGCTGTGTTATGGTAATTTTTAGGCAGCCCACTTGTTATACCTATGGGTAAGAGTCATTTTCAACCCTAGGATAACCCTTGGTTGACCAAGAAACCCTTCCAAAAGTTGGATTTCCAAGTTGGATGAAAATCAACTTTTGGAAGCATGATCTTGGATAGACCACTCTTCCATTTTGATGCAAAGACCTTACTCAACTTTTTGAGCTTCCCCTTTTTGGATCCATTTTTAAAAAAGTTGTAAGAGGCTTAGGGAATAGAGACCAATGGAAGGTTTTCATTTTCCCCATGAGTTCTAGTGGCCTTTTTATGGGTGACTCTCCATGTTGGAGAGTTTGAACACCCACTCTCTAACTTAGAGACAACTAGAATTGGTGAAGCTTGGAAAGGAGGACTTAGGCTTTAAGGGAGCTCTTCAACAAATTTAATTTTCCATAATCTTGGAACTAGGTTGGTGGACATCTTGCATTTTTACTAGTTGTTGCATTTTTTGTTGTAAAGAAAATCAAGGAAGCATGTTAGTGTGCTTGAGGAATGTAGAGAGTCCTTTGTGTTTTAATGTTGTTGTGAGAATTATGTTGTTGTTGATGTTTTCTCTCTTTGTTGTTGTTTTCTATATACATAGTTGAGTGTATATGTATTTACATGTATAAATATACATGGATATTTTTTGAGCTCCATGGCTCTCACCCATGGCTGTCATCCCTGCAAAATCACACGAAAACCAAAGAAAAATAGAGGCTAGGGTTTGTATATAGTAGGGGACCTTAACCCTAATTTTGAATTAGGGTTAGGGATTGCAAAATATGAGAGGGAAAATGGGTTTTTAATCCTTTTTTCTAAGAGTAAATTTTAGTGGGAAACTTTTATTTATTTGTTTCTAAAAGGGTAATTCATTTGTGCTTTTTGTAAGATTCATTTCTTATTTGTTTAATAAGTTGACTTAAGAAAATTATTGGTGGGTGTAATATTTTTATATTATAACATGTGAAATAACATTGAGATATTTAAATTAATAAATTTCCATTTTAAACTAAGTTAATTACTATTAAAAATTTAAAAGTTAACGTCTTTTAAATTAATTGATTTATAAATAATTACTCTATTTGTATAGTTATTCTCAACAAACAGATTTTAAATGTTATTATCTATATTAGAATCAACTTTTAAAAGAGGATTAATTGAAATCGAGAATCTACAGTATTACAATATTAGTTATTTAATTTAGTTTAATTTATTAAAAATTTAAATTGCAACATTAATTTGTTTTTAATCTCATAACCAGATTTCAAGCCTTTGAGTTTAAATTGTTAATTAAATTTACTACACAATATTAAATTTAATTTAGCCATCAATTAAATAGTCAAAGAAGATGATTTTTTAAACCCGATAATGCTATTTTTATGAGACCAATATATGTGGCCAGTATATTGGCCTTCATAAAAATAGTATTATTGTGGAGACACTTGTAATGTTGGAATCTAGTGTTCTAGGTTTTATCAAGTATCAGAAACATTAGTATATCTAATCAAAGGAATTATAATTAATGGTTAATTCATCTTCCAAAAATGTTATTAAGCACTTATTAGGATGGTTTATGCTACCCCACCTAGTGAACTCATTCAACCTAAAACAATGTTTTTTATTTATTTATTTATTTATTTTAGGGTTGAGGGATGTTTTCATAAGGACATGATCCCCCTTGACCCTGCAAGTGTTATCATTGCATTTCAACCTAGTAATCCTAGATAGATACAGATCTAACTTTACACGCTTAGTAAACCCATGATTGTGATCCTTTGGACATTGTTTAAACCATTCAAAAAAAAAGTTGTTGCAATTTTGGACGTGAAATTTTTGTGCATGACAGGTAGTTTCACATAAGGATTGGAAAGTTGCCACCTAAAAGGATGAACCATAGAAGGATATAATAGATGATGGAGGAATTCAGGAATAAAATGGGAACTAAGATAAAAAATGTGTTAACTAGATTGTGAAGGAATCTTGAGACTAAAGAGGAATATGAGGAGGTTGTTGAAGATCATGAGAGTGTAGAATTTGAGATGCCTATAGATGAAGATATATTGTTGAGGTATATGGCAAAAATAAGTAAAGTTAAAATAATGGGTGTTTCTACTTTCACTAGTTCATTGCATTTTAACGATTTGATAGACTGGATTGGTGAACTAGAAGATTACTTTGAGCTTGAAGATATCAGAGATCCATAAAGGGCTAGGCTAGCATTGACTAAGTTGAAGGGTCATGCTTCCTTATGGTGAAAATAATTGCAGAAATAAAGGGAGGAACATGGTGAACAAAAAATTCACTAGATGGAAGGTGATGGTTGCTAGGTTAAAGGATAAATTCATCCCTAAAGATTTTAAATTAGAATTGTTCAAGAAATTGCATAAATTGAAGCAAAAGGACATGAGTGTGAAGGATTACACCAAATAATTCTATAAGATGACAATCAGATCTAGATACTAAGAGGTATCTAAGGAGAAGGTGAATAGGTATATTAATGGTATGAGATTTAACATTCATGATGAGTCAAATGTCTTGAGGATTAGTACACTAGAGGATTCTTATCAGTATGCATTGAGAGAAGAAGATAAGTTGAAGAGGAGATCGAGTAACCCTAGAGGAAAGGAGAAGAAAGAAAGTAGCAATGGTAAATAGAAGAAAATCTTTGAGATAGAACACTATCAGAAGACACTTAGAAGAGGGGATGATAGAAAGGAATTCAAAGGTACTTATTTGAAATGTGATGGCATAGGACATAGAGCTTTTCAATGTTCTAAAGGATCTATTAATAACATGGGAAAGAAAATCTGGAGGAACATGAAGAAAAAGATGTTGATGAACTTGAGGAAAATATGGCAGAATCTTAGATAGGATAATCTCTTATGGTTAAGAGATTCATATTGAGTAAGAAGGAAGTTGAACATATACAAAGGAGAAATTTGTTTAGGACTATTTACAAAGTAGGAGATAAATGTTGTAAGGTTGTTATGGATTGTGGTAGTACTAATAACTTGGTATCAAAAGAGATGGTGCAAAAGCTTGGATTGAAGAGGCCTGAACATCCTTTTCCTAATGGGATAAGTTGATTTTTTGAAGAACACATGGTGGAAGTGAAAGGGAAGTGTTTGGTTAAATTTAGCATTGGAACTTATAGAGATGAGGAGGTGTTGTGTAATGTGGTATCTATGAGTGCCTACCATGTTCATCTAGGTAGACCTTGGAAATTTGATAGAGAATTTATTCATTATTACAGAAGAAACTTGGTCACAATAGAGCAGGATGGAAAAAAGTTTATTTTCATTCCTTTGAAGGAAGAAGAAGGAAGCAGTGGAAGGAACCTAAGCATGGTAAAGAGTTACTATTCTAAGAAGTAGGATAAAGAGGTTAGTAAGGATTGGAAGAAGGATCTTGAAGGAAGATCAGAGGGGAAATTAGTATCAGATGGTAAGAAGGATAAAATGAAGAAGCAAAATAAGTTGGTTGCTGGACATATGAAGATTTGTAACAAAGGTAGATCATTTATGCGAAAGAAAGGAGGAAGTGGTCATAGTTCTGATGCTAATGTGAGATATGATAGAATAAGTGTAAAATAGATTAGGTTGATTGGTTTGATAGAGGATAGGGTAGAGGTAAAAAGAGAGAGAGTTTCAGATAAAGAACATGTTTGGATAAAAAAAGAGCATGTGATTTATGTCCCCCGATTGTCAAATGTTCATAAGTTTCTCTTATGGAACATTTTATTCTCGCCTAGGGTGTTTGATGTAGGAGCATCCTTGGATTGTTGGAAATCTTGCATCACCCAAAAATATTTCCTTTTGTTTTATTGTTGTACTATTCTAGTTGGGTAGTTTTTTTGTTTTAGGTAGTGGTTGGTCCAGTTGGATCATTTTCTTATGTGATATTGTTGGTGTGTTCTAGGAATCTTGGAAAACCTTTGTCTTGCTTCACATCATGTTTTATTCTTTCTTGGAGAAGATATCTTAAGTTTATTCTTGTCCTTTATTTCTCTTCTTGTTCTAATGGCCAGGTTGGCATAATTTGGCTTGCAATGGCTTTTGACAACCAGGGATGCTAATTGGCCCATTGTTCGATGAGTTTGTGCTTGTGGCCGACTTCCTCAGGTGATCGCTCTCATTCCATATTTATTTGAAGTCTTTGTTATGGATTTGGTTCTTGACCCATGATAATCCTAAAGGATCATATTTGTCATTAGTATACAAGGAAACAATTTTTGGAGCATCGGTAACATGATCACCGAGTGACAGCATTCAATCAAGCACAATGGACACCGAAATAGACAAGTGCAATGGTCACCAAAAATGTTAGTTGAAGTGAAAATTGAGAGAAATATCATGGATAGACAGTTTAGAGTGTAAAAAGAGAGCACATTTTCTAAGTAAACCGCCAGACGGTTCAAAGACATCACCGAGCACAGACTACAGAGAAACCTGAGCTCCAGTCCACCGAGAGACAGTTTTATTTTTGAGAAATGTGAATATGAGATTGATGTAGGAGAATCTTCTGTCCTTGGAAATCCTTCTCAGCCAAAAATATGTTTACTTTCATTTCTATTTTGTTCTCTGTCACTCAGCTTCTGTTGCTCGACATGCTTGTTGAGTTTCTCGGTCATGCTTTACCGAGTTGGTTTATTTGGGAGTTGGAGCTACTGGCTGACTTTGACATTTTATTTTTGTGGATGAGTTAAGGTGGGGTCTCTCCTTGGGATCTATGTCAATTTAAATCTAGGTCTCACCTTTGTATTTGAGTGTTGACTTCTTTGTTGGACTCTTGTATATATTCTTTTGTATGTTCTTAGTTTAGGGGAAAGTCTTAGAGAAAGAAGACAAATGTTAAGATATTGAAGATTTGAGATCTCTATTGCAAGATCATTTGTAATACATTGTGATGTATATGGACATAACTAGGAAGGCCTTATAGCATCGCATGTATTGAGTTTGATCAGAATAATGATAAAAGATCTCTATTTTTCCCTCTCTCATTGTGTTGTTGTGTTAATTCCACATTGTTCTGCAAGTTGGATGGTTTTGGGTGTGCCCTAGGCCTCATATATGTCCTCCCTTGTGTCAGGTCATATCAGAGTGAGCTGAGATCTGTGGTTCCTTCTTGTAAAATCTAACGATATTTGTTATAGGGTGGTGGGTTGCAATTTGACCTAAAATTGTAGAGAATTTCAAGATGGTTTGTGGGAGAGGAAATTTTGATCAAGGTCTAGCTGATATGCTTAGACAAATGGCTGCAAGATTGGATGCTATTGAGATAGCCCAGCGTAGAGGAAGACATCTTGAAGATGTTAGTGATGATGAATTTGAAGAGGTTCAAGGTGAAGCTGCACCTATACCTGTTATGGACCAGGAAGAAGAGAGATTCCTAAGAGCCTTGATAAGTTTGAAACCCACACCTTAGTTTAATCCTCCAAAGTATAGTGGAAAACTAGATTCTGATGAATTGATTGACTAGATCACTGAGATGGAAAAATGTTTTGAATATGAGAATGTTGTAGAGGATAAGAAGGTGACGATTGCAAGCACAAAATTGAAAGGTCATGCATCCTTATGGTGGGAACATCTACAATTGGATAGAAAGAAGAAAGGAAAAGAAAAAATCAATGTATGGGATAAGATGATGAACAAATTGAAAGGCAAGTTTCTTCCTTGTGATTTTTAGATTAGCCTAATCCAACGAAAGCAAAGTTTGAAGCAGAAGGACAAATCAGTCAAATAATATACTAAGGAACTTCTCAAAATGGAAGGTATTGAAGAGGCATATCAATTTTCTTTAAAAGCTGAAGAGAAGTTGAACATAAGATATGAACAAAGACAAAGAGGTAGAGGTGGTAGATTCCCTAGAGGAAGAGGTAGATCTCATGGTGAAAACAGTAGATCTGAACCAGACAAGTCAATTTTAGACACATCTCAAGACAAAGGAAAGACTAAATGGAAAGGTGGAAATTCATACCGAGGAAGAGACAATTATTCCAGACGTGGATATAACAGAAGAGGTTTCCAAGTAACTTGTTACAATTGTGGTGAGGAAGGACATAAATATTTTGAATGTACACATGCAAGAAAGAGAGGTGGTAACAGTAGTAGAAATGCATTGATCCAAGAGGAACCATCCAATGAACCTGAAAGTAATCTCATGATCCAAAGGATACTATGGAGTGAGAAAGATAAGTAAATCCAATTAGGAAAATTTTATTCAAGACCAGATGTAGATTTTTAGAAAAAGTTTGGAAAGTGATTGTTGACAGTGGAAGCTCAGAGAATCTGGCATCTGTGGAAATGGTTGAAAATTTGCAATTGGAGAGGATGAAACATCCAAAACCCTACAAGATCTCATGGATCAAGGATGAGCATACACTAATGGTGAGTGAATAATGTTTTGTGAATCTAAAAAATTGGAAAGTACTATGATAAGGTGTTGTTGTTAGAATGAATTCAGAATAACTGAGAGGGGGGTGAATCAGTTATCCTCAGGTCTAGATGTGCCCACTTAAACTTTATACCAATTTAAACAACTCAGATCTGCTCGACAACAATAACATAAAATAACAACATACATATGCAGTTTATTGTTCAGATGTAATTAGCTTTGCAGAAACTTAACAGTAAAAGAAAACATAAACATTCACACAAGTTGACACCAGTAATTAATGAGGAAACCCAATATGGGAAAAACTACCAGTAACATGCTATCAAATTTTCACTCTTCTAAATTGAGCTATGTTAGGAGCCAACCCTGTTAAAGGTTACAAAACACATTGCTAAATGTGACCTGGTTAAAGGATTTAATCACCCTATTAGGAGTGCCCTTGTTAGAGGACTTAGAACATTCCACCTGAATGTCACCTTGCCAAAAGGATTTATATAATGACTATTAGGTCAACCTCATTAAAGTATTTTGACTGATACCATGCGTAGAAAGTAATCAACAAGTGTGATCTAATACATACAACTTACTTTGAAAATCCAGATCCAATTCATCTCTAATGCTAATTTACTGAGTGGCCTCCATTCTCATTTAAATCTCTAGATCTTCTTGGAAATCCATCAAGAAATCACTTATGCAACTCTCTACTTCTCTGTTCAGCCTTCTCGCTTAGATTATGCCAATCAGTCAATTAACTATGCAATCCTCTTGCATGCATACATACTTCATGAATAACCCCTTGAGGTTATCATATACCTCTTCATCTAGGTCAGATAAATATTTTTTTGCTTAATCAGGATCGTAGATCTTAGGTTAGGTCAGATCCAATAGATCTTTCCATCATTACATTTAATTTATTTCTCCAAAGCAATCACTTATTGAATATTTGATCCATGCATTAATTATGGTTACCCATGCATTTAAATAGTCTGGATCAATAAAGCTTATCCTTACTTAACTTTACATATCCCAATAAAATCAACTAAGTCAGCTAGAGATCTCAAATATCAACAATTACCAAAATACTGTTGCTCGGCCAACACTATGTTTTCCTTGGCAATTTGTTGACGCTCATTCGTCACTATTTTCCTTGGCAATTTACTGGTGCTCGATCATCACTGACTTCACTCAGCATAAACTATTTACAGTAAACTATCATTAAAAGATAATCAAACCATTAATTTGCCAATGTGCCAACTGATCAAGTACCCTTGTGATTTCCCATAACTCAACCATTTCACTTGGTCTTATTGTTAAATCTCCTTCATCAATTAATAGATATGGTACTCAAATAGATAGCAATAGTCTCACCAATCAAGGTTTGACATCAATGAAAAAATAACAATTGTTTCCATTGTAGCTTTCCAACAATATTTCCAACAATCTCCCTCTTTGGCATTGATGACAACACTAAAAAATAGAATAGTAATTTTCTAACCATAGTTACCATACAATTCAAAAAGTCTGCCTCTGTTCCTTGATATGAACAAATATTCATTAATGTCTTTCGCTTCATTCTGATTCTCATCTTGTAAAAATTTTCTCCCTCTGTGTCTGTGATCACACTGAAATCTCTGTGGATTCCCTCATTCATAATCTCTTTTTTAGTAATCTCTTCCTTTTTCTCAATAAACTTCTCCCTCTATCTTTCTCAATATATTTCTCCTTCTTTGACAACAATGCCAAAGATGTTGACATCTTCATCACGTAGATTCTTCTATTCAAAACTATGTATCATGTTGTTCCTATCATCTTGCTTATGACTGATCCTCTTTTCTATTCAAGTCTATCTTTCAAAAATTTAGATAGCATCCTAAAGTGTGACTGCCTATGCATCAATGCAAAAAAAAATATTCTGAGTATAAAATTTGATGCAACAGTACCAGTCTAAACTAATTAGCCTCTGTTAGGGGAATCACCCCTAATTTACCTCGCAGATACTCATGAGCATCCTTGGGTAGTACCTATGTAAATATGTCTGCTAACTATTCTTTAGTATTAACATATTCTAGTCTCACTTCCTTTTTCTGAACTAGCTCCCTCAAGTAATGACACTTGATAGCTATATGCTTTGTCTTAGAGTGCATCACAGGGTTCTTAGAAATATTAATGACACTCATGTTATCACAATATATGACAACTAGTTCTGTGATCTCCTCTCTGATACCTTTCAGTAGTATCTTCAACCACACAATATTAGAACAATTAACTGTTGTTACTGCATACTCGGCTTCAGCTGTAGATTGTGAGGTGAAATTATGTTTCTTTCTTGTCCATGAAATTGTTAATCTCTAAGTTATGTTGATGATTAGTGACCAACACTTAGTCATTTCATTAGGCAGTTTTAGTTGGCTATCACTGTGGGCAAGCTAAAACTATGCAAGGCCGAGCAACATTGTCAAGCAGTTTTCAATATGCCTAGTCACATTGTCGAGCTGAGTTACATTTCCGAGCCGAGTAAAGATAGAGATGTTAAATTCCGAGCAATAGACAATCAAATTTTTGAGCAGAATAGTTTTTTGTATACTTGTCAGGAATGATACAAACTTCAAGGATAAGTGATCTGGCCGACTTGTATAAGCTTTTTGGGCTGAAATTGTGTGCATTTAATATTCTTATACAGAGTTAGTTATGAATTTAATTATTTTATCCAATGCATGACTCATTATAAGCATTAATTGTTTTACCATCAAGGCATGGATATCAGATCTTGTTCATTGATCTAGATCTCACTGTCAGATCTATATAGATATATTAGATTGCTTCGAAACCCTATTATGAATGTATGTGCAAGAGGTAGAAGAGGAATTGTTGAAGTGACTACATTTTGATGTGAAATTTATAGAGGGTTATTTTGTTCAGAAGTAGAGATCAAGCAGAGCATAACACAGTGAACAATAGAGTAAAGGTATATCTGATTATAAGATCAGAAGAGATACTGAAAAGAGGAGATCCGTCATCAGCATCAGAGTGCATATCAAAGGATCAATACTTGAGACTTTCTAATCATTGTATCAGGTGAAAATCTCTTAATAGAGTGGTTTTAGCAGGCCTTTATTTATCTCTTAACAGAGTGCTTAC
>MU228093.1:2389616-2400860 GCA_018584345.1 Thuja plicata
ATTACATTTTGTAATCAAACATTGTAACCTTAATAGGTACACTTTATTACTACAGTAGTGGAGACTTTTGTGGGTGTCATCCCCACCCCAGTTTTACCTATTTAGGTTTCTGGGTTACCAAGTTATTATGTTATTTGTTATTTGTTATTTGTCTTCAAATATAATTGTGCAATCTCTCATACCATGCTCTTGGTGCTTTCTTCAATCCATATAGTGCTTTGTGTAATCTGCAAACCATATTTCTCTTATTTGGGTCTACAAATCCATCAACTTTTTAAATGTACACTTCTACTAATATTCCATTTAGGAATGCTAACTTCACATCCATTTGATAAACTTTAAAACCTCTATAGGCTGCATATGCAAGTAATGTTCTTACTCCTAATCTTGCAACTGGGGTGAATGTTTCTCCATAATCAATTCCTTCCTCTTGTGCATAACCATTGCATACTAGTCTAGCTTTGTTTCTTTTTACCTCTCCATGTTCATTCAGCTTATTCCTGAATACCCACTTAGTACCAATTATATTTTTGTCATTTGGCGTAGGTACAAATGTCCAAGTCTTATTCTTCTCAATTTTTTCAATTTCTTCATTCATGGCTTGTATCCAGTCTTCATTGTCTAAGGCATCTTTTACTATTTTAGGCTCAAAATCACATAACAAGCATGTACCATCTCTCAACTTACTTCTTGTCATGAATGTAGAATACTTTGGTCCTATGATTTGATCAGGTTTGTGGTGCCTCCTCACATACTTTGCTAGAGTAGGTTGTTTTTCTGCTTTAGGTTAATCATTCACGTTCAATTCAGGTGGATTATATGACTCAACATCTCCATAAGATAGCTCAACAATTACCTCTTGTTGCTCGCCATCCTCATTCTGTGAGTTGATAGGTGCTAGATGTTGCTCGAAAACCTCATTGTTAGGTTTAGGGAATGTATTAGAATCTTCCTCATCCATATAGATGAATGAATTGTAATTCTCAGGTTCCTGTGTGCTTTTAGCTTCATTTCTTTCTTCATGCTCATCAATTCTAACATTTTTACTTTCCACAATTTTCTTAGTATTAGAATTCAAACACTTATATGCTTTACTCTTAGTTGAATAACCCAGAAATATTCCTTCCTCACCTTTAGTATCAAGTTTTCCATTTTTGTTATCCTTCAATATGAAGCATTTTCTTCAAAAAACTTTGAAATATTTTACATTAGGTGCATATCCATAGCAAAGCTCATAAGGTGTAGCAGTAGTACCTTTCTTTACTTGTACTCTATTTAGGGTATAGACTATTGTACTTATAGCTTCTCTCTAATATTTTTGTGCAACATTTTTCTCCATCATTAATGGTTTGGCATAGTCCATGATAGATCTATTTCTTCTCTTAGCAATACCATTCTATGGTGGTGTTCTAGGTGCAGACATCTATCTTTTTATTCCTCAGTCATTGCAAAACCTGTTAAACTCATTAGAAATAAACTCACCTCCTTTGTTAGATCTAAAACATTTCAGACTTTTACCTGTCTCCTTTTCAACTTTTTCCAAGTAACACTTAAATAACTAGAATGCATCTGATTTTTCTTTAAGAAACATAACAATCATCACTCTTGAGTAATCATCAACAAATAGAATGAAATATCTATCTCCATAGTAACTTTTCTCACCAATGGGACCACAAAGGTCAGTATGAACTAATTTTGGTAATTCCTCAAAAGTATGAGTCTTCCTCTTAAAACTAGATTTAGTCATCTTTCCCAATTGACATTGCTTACATATTGCATTTTTAGGTTTCTTTAACTTAGGCAGCCCTATAACCTTTTTCAATTTGCTTATTCTTACCAAGTTATCAAATTTTACATGACACAACCTTTTATGCCATAACCAAACATCATTATATTGTGCAAAAAAGCATGTCTCATTAGCTAAATCCAGATAAAACAAGTTACCATTTGTTTTCTCACCACTTCTAACTAGTTCTCCAGTAGCATCATAGATCTTTTCCTTCTTGTGATGGAATTCAACTCTGTAACCATAATTATTCAGCTGTGTAACACTCAATAAATTATAATTAAGATCATCAACCCAATATACATTGTCACATTTGATCTTGTCAGTCAAGTTAATTGATCCTTTCTCTTTAACAAGACATGGTGCATCATTACCAAATTTAACATAACCACCATTACACTGATCTAGGGTCTCAAATTTATCTTTATCACCAGTCATGTGATGTGAACAACCACTATCAATAATCCAATGGTCACCTTTACTCATATAAGAAATTAGTGCAGTTTTCTCATCATCATCAAAATCATCTTTCATAGCAACATACACAACTTCTATATCATTTTCATCAGATTTGTCATAATCATTGTCAGAAGCTTCTTCAGCTATATAGCAAGATTTCTTACCTTTTTTTTGTAATCCTCATACTTTTTGAAGTCCCAGTCATCCTTTCTATCTTTGTACCGTCTATCCCTTCTTTCATCTTTGTCATTCTTATCAGGACATCTGGCAACAATATGACCAACTTTGTTACCTAAAAAACAAATGATAGGAAGTTTACCTTTCAATTTTTTTTTTCCTTTAGATAGTCTTCTTGCCATAAGTGCTTCAATTTCTTCCATCTCATCATCAGTAGTTTCGCTATCATTGTTCACACATTTCTTTCCTTTCTTTGATTTGTTAACGAACAAATGGGATCTGAATGTAGATTCAATAGCTTGTGGAGTGTAGTTGTCAAAATTTGACATTTCAAATGCAGTAAGTCTGCCTACCAGACCTTCCAAAGTCAAATTATTATTAGGAGTTCATCTTAACTCTTGAATTGTAGAGACTCTAATAACATATATAAGAAGAAATATTCTCAGTACCTTTCTCATAATGGTGTTATCATCAATGGTTCCCTTAGATCCTCTAATATCATTTACAACTTCCTTTATCCTACCATAATATTGAACTATATTTTCTCCTTCTTGCATTTTCATTTCATCAAACTTACCTCTTAAGCTTTTAGATTTGGACCTTAGTACATTTGTTTCACCTCCATAGATGGTTGCAAGGAAATCTCACATTTTCTTTATAGTTGTACAATTGTTTATGTTTTCAAAATCATAATAGTTCAGAGATGATGCAATCTCTAGCATTGCTTGATTGTGCTACTACTTTTCTCTTAACTGTGCATTTGTGGCAGGTGCACTGGGGGCTACATAATCATGGTCAACATAGTGCTTACTAGCATCACCAATACTAGTTAGATGCAATTTCATCAAAATTTTCCATGCAAGGAAATTATCTTTGTTCAACTTTGATACCTCCTTTTTATACATCTTGATCTTTTGCTCCAAGTACCTTCAAACTATTTTCAAGAGACCAATGCTCTGATACCAATTGTTAGAATGAATTCAAAATAACTAAGAAGGGGGGTGAATTAGTTATCCTCAGGTCTAGATGTGCCCATTTAAACTTTATACCAATTTGAACAACTCAGATCTGCTCGGCAACAATAACATAAAATAACAACATACCTATGTAGTTTACTATTCATATGTAATCAGCTTTGCAAAAACTTAATAGTAAAACACAACATAAACATTCACACAATTTGACACCAATAATTTACATGGAAACCCAATATGGGAAGAACCACCAATAATATGCTATCAAATTTTCACTCTTCTGAAGTGAGCTTTGTTAGGAGCCAACCCTGTTAAAGGTTACAAAACACATTGCTAAATGTGACCTGGTTAAAGGATTTAATCACGCTGTCAGGAGTGGCCTTGTTAGAGGACTTAGAACATTCCACCTGAATGTCACCTTGCCAAAAGGATTTATACAATGACTGTTAGGTCAACCTGGTTAAAGGATTTTGACTGATACAATGGTTAGAAAGTAATCAGCAGGTGTGATCTGATACATACAACTTATTTTGCAAATCCAGATCCAATTCACCTCTAATGCCAATTCATTAAGTGGCCTCCATTCTCATTTCAATCTCCATATCTTCTTGGAAATGCGTTAAGAAATCACTTATGCAACTCTATGCTTCTCTATTCAACCTTCTCACTTAGATTATGCCAATCAGTCAATTAACTATAAAATCCTCTTGCATGCATACATACTTCATGAATAACTCCTTGAGGTTATCATATACCTCTTCATCTAGGTCAGATAAATATTTTTTTTCTTAATCAGGATCATAGATCTTAGGTTAGGTCAGATCCAATGGATCTCTCCATCATTACATTGTTGCTTGGCCAACACTGTGTTTTCCTTGGAAATTTGCTAACACTCGATGGTCACTATTTTCCTCAGCAATTTACTGGTGCTTGGTCATCACTGACTTCACTCAGCACAAACTATTTATAGTAAACTTTCATCGAAAGATAAATAACACATTACTTTGCCAATGTGCCAACTGATCAAGTACCCTTGTGATTTCCCATAACTCAACCATTTCACTTGGTCTTCTTTTTAAATCTCCTTCATCAATCAATAGATATGGTACTCAAAGAGATAGCAATAGTCTCACCAATTAAGGTTTGACATCAATGACAAAACAACAATTGTTTCCATTTTAGCTTTCCAATAATCTTTCCAGCAGTTTTGTGATATTATGCCAACGGATTGTTGTCATATTTTATTGGGTAGACCTTGGCAATATGATCAACATGCTATACATGATAGAAATTTGAATAGATATTCTATTTGTTGGAAAGTTGACTCCCAAAGGATACATGACTTATTTTGTGTTGTCATTGTGGCAACAAAGTCATATAGAGTTTATGTCAAGTAAACTTGGAAGACAAAAATGACTAAATATAGAAAATAGGGCAGACAGAGTTATGCAGTGATCAACACATTAGCGCACGTGTTAGCGATTGAATCAGGGTATGTGTGTTCACATATATGTTCTATGTTATGTGTACATACTAATTCTAGACACGCATGGTATGGAATAACAGTAGGGATAAGTTACAACAAGAACATTACTACTGCAGTTCAGAAGACAAATCATGGAGCCAACTTATATTTTGGATCAGCATATAATATTTTGTTGTGTAAAGGCCAAGTACCTATGATAGTATGTTTGTAATCATGTCTTTATTATTTTTGTAAACACACTTAAGCCAATTTGTTTGGAAGCATTGTGTATTATGTTTTTGGGCCGATTATGGTCTTGTTTTGGGTCGCTTCTATTTAGGAATGAACATATGTATATATTTAATGATAAGTTATATTAGAAGTGTCGAAGAAATAATAAGAGAATATATAATGAAGAGTAGTATGAAGATGTTAGTAAGAGTATGATCCCTTAAAGAAGATAAGAGCATAAACGTATAACTAGAATTGATCAGACATCTGTGTCACATACAGAAGTTCACTTTTGGATATAGTGCATATCTATTCTTAGGAGGTTGTAGCCTTCTTTCTCAATGAGCAGTGACCTCTTGGATAGTGAGTCCTCACCCCTAATAGGGTTATTTGTAAAATAATCCTAACAGGGTCAGGCCCTTAACCAGGTCATTGTACTTGCATTGTAAATACTGCTCCTAACAGGGCAAAGGAACTTTAATAGGTTCATTATACTAGTGCATATTTGTGGGTTCTAATTCCCACCGGGGTTTTTCCTCTAATCAAGGTTTCCCCGTAATCATATTTTGTTATGTGATCTTGTGTCAAGCTTCAAGTAATATATAATTGATTTATGTTTAAATTTTTTGAAATTGAATTATTATATAAACACTGATTCACCCCCCCCTCTCAGTGTTTCCAACAATTGGTATCAGAGCTCTGGTCGCCTGAGATAAAATTTTAACCACTTGAGGAGATCATGGATTCAACAGAAGCTAAACATCTAAAAAGGAATCTTGAAGAAACCCTTGAAGATCTAGATAGATTCGAGAAAGAAAATGAGGAACTTAAACTAAAAGTTGATGGCTGACAAATGCTTATCAAGATACTAAGGAAATATCTGAAAGATTTCTCTACCAATGATTTGGGAAAAATGGTCAAGAAACTAAATGAAGAGAGCATGTCTCTAAAAGATAAGATAGAAGAATTGAATGATTAGTTAACTGATATCCTATTAGCTATTGAAGAAAAGAACAAAGAAAATGAACAGTTAGATGAAGAACTCATGCAAGCTAATATGAAAATCTCGGAGTTGGAAAACATCAAGAACAAGATTGAATCTGAACTATCAGGAGCAAAAGATAAGATTGATAAACTACACACAAGTTCTAATCTAATTCAATCATAGCTTTATGCACAAAAACTAAAAGGTGATACCACTAGTATGGGATACAATATAGCTCAAATTGAGATCAATTCATCACAAGAAAGAAAGAAATCTCAAATAGAATCTATAGCAGTAAAGAAAACTAAAAATCTTGAGAAGACTAAAATAGAAGATAAGCACTAGACATTTAACCGTACTTGTTATGCCTGTAACAAGCATGGACACTTGGAAAGAGATTGTAAGGATGTAAGACCCTTCAATGGTTATTTTTACTGCTATAATAAATTTGGCCATAGGGCTATTCATTGCAGGACACATCAAAGAAATCAGTCACAATTGAACCAAAGGAATCAGACTCAATACAATCAGAGAAATCAACCTCAAAGAAACTTAAAAAACATTACATGTTATATATGTAATTACAATGGACACACAACAAAGTAGTGCAGCATGATGAATAACAACATCAGACCTCCTATCATTTTTCACTCATGTGCAAAAGCTAGACACATCTCAAGGTTTACAGATCAAGAACAAAAGGACAAGAGAATCCTAAGAAGTCATTGTTTGAGGAATCAGGAGAAGTTAAGTTTGTGGAAGCTAAAGCTAACTCAGATAAAATATGGGTTGAAGTAAATAAGGATAATGAAGAGAACAAGGTAGTAGATGCATCCTCAGTGGACACACCTTCCACTTCTAGATAGTTGACCCTCATGGTCTTAGGGGGAGCTATTCTAGCTCTGAACCCCTACATGGCTGGTATACTCGCCTCCCAGTATGCACCTTTGGATTCATGTCAATGATAAAAAAAATGCAATATTCATTCACACATTGTCTATACTTCATTCTAAATAAAGTTTGAAAGTCTTAGTAAAATCACTTACGACATTAAATGCAATTTTTTTTATATAAATCAGTAGATTGATTGATTACTCTCATTATTTACATCTGAGATCATAAAACCTACAGAAAGCATAGGAGCACTAAGCATCAAAGGAATCAAAGGTATCAATTTGATTAGTTGGTGAATGGATTACAAGTTGAAATGGAACCCCAGCAGTCACGTCATTTTGAATTGTCATGAAACCCTATTTATCCAAGTTTCAAGTAAGTATGGCAACCCCAGCTGTATTTGACATTGCTGAAAGGAAGAGATTTGTCTTTACGAAGCATCCATTCAAATCCATACTAGATGATGTAGAGAGAGCATTTTCTAAGACTCCACTTGGATTCATGCATGTAGAAGACATTCGTACATATATATATTGCAAGAAGGAAATAGTTGGAGACAAGAACATAGCAACTCTTATGGGTTCAATGATGAAACCAGACTACTCATTCAAGGATGAATATGTGCATCTCACTGATAACCCTATCTTTGAATATTCCAACGCACACAAGTTCTATGAGCTAGAATGGGTGAAGATATTACTGAGTAGGATACATGATTTCCTATATTGGATTGGTGAGGTTCCTATCTGCATCACTGTAGACCTAATCCATGAATTGACTGGACTTCCTAAGACTGGACCAGTTCTTCCTACTGGCAAGGATGTTAAGAATCAGGTTGAACAAGTTTTCTTATCTAGAAGTGATAGGCATAGTATGAAAGTTGATCCTATCAAGGAGGATGATATCAAACTACTCACTATGATACTTGGATACAAGTTTTAGTAGGCAAGAAGACTAAATAGTGTGCTTGTGGCAACAGTTATGGCAGCAATAAGGATAGTGAAATATAACACTCAGTACAATCTCTGTGAGCTATTACGCACATAGCTGATTGAGAACATCAAGGCTATTAAGCATGACAAGAGAAAAATATTTAGGTTTGGCTCTTTGATCATCTATCTATACTTCCACATTGTTGGTAAAGTTGCAAATCTTTACCTAGATAGAAGTAAACCTACTATGACACAGATATCACTAAAAGCTACATCAGAGAGTAGTGCAAAAGATACTATGGATATGGATATCAAAACATTTAGGATCATGATGTAGAAGAGGTTCAAGATACCTAAGAAGATAGTTGAGGAATACAAAGACACCATATGCTTCATGGTGGAAACTAATTGTACTTGCATGGATGCAGTTGAGCCTAAAACAAAATGGATTCACCCTCTTTGTTATGAGGTTGAAGAAAATGTTTTGGAAGGTTATGCACAAGTCCTCCTATCTATGCCCAAGGATCCAAATGAACCTAGATGGGGTACTTATAGAGAAAATAAAAATCAAGTTGATTCTGTCTTATATAGTGCTGACAACAAACGGAAGGCATTGAGGATTACCTCAAATATATTAAAAATTCATGGTGTTACATAAGAAGACCTAAACAGAGCTAGGGAAACTAAGATTGCCAAAGAACTTGAGAAAATTCCCACAGAAGTGAAAATGGAAAAAACTGATTATATGTCTATAAATAAAAAGAATAAATCAAATGTAGACACATCTGCACCATCAACCACCATTGATCTAGAATCTTCTCCACCTTCTGTACCCAACAAGCTGACTAGAAGGAAGAAGAAAGTTCCTACAAGTCATCCATCCTCAAGAACTACAAGGAGCAAGGTAAAACAAGCCCCTCCTGAGGTAGGATTTAGACCTAGTCTATCTGTTCTAAAGAACAGAATTGTTAATGAAGGAAGACTAGAATCTCTCAAGAATGTATATGACAAATATCAAGAGATAGACAAATCAGAGATTCATTCTATGATCATCTCTCACATGATTAAGTTCAAAAGGATAATATTGGAACTCAAAAAAATCATACCAGACAAGGTATGGAACATACTTGATATATTAAAGAGGCAAGCAATTGAAGAGGATATGAGGATAAGAGAAGAAACATTGGATAGTCTTCTCCCGATATGTTCGCATGATGAGAAAGTCATTCTGTTTGATTTAGTAAAGCCACACCTAAGAACCAAAAAAAGAGTTCTCCATATCATGAATAAGGAGTATGATCTAGTTGGTGAAGAGATTCAGAAAGAATTTGAGTGGGTATTTCTAGATAGACATATGTATCCATCAATGATGCCTACAACAAAGGTAACTCAAGTCCCTCCCAAACAAGTTAAAGAACCAGTGATTTAGAATGCACCTAAGACAGGTCCAAAGGTTTCAAGGCCTACTGATACAACAAAAGACTCAGGGGATACTATAGTGATTGATGATATCAAGATATTCATTACCACTTCTGATAATGATATGGACAAAGTTGAAAAATCATTTTTAGGCACTAAGGAGATAAAGAAGGTATGCACCGATAACACATCTTTACAACAAGATGAAGATCCCTCTAAAGATTCAATAGACTTGAATAAAGAGGAAGATAATCAAAATAATGAGACACCAGTCATGGAGATCCCAGTAAAAAGTGAATGCATGGATACTAGTCAAAATACTATATTCAAATCATCCATTCAACCATCAAACTCATTGTTGTCAAGTCTAACTCATGACTCAGCAATTCTGGATGCATGGGGAGAAGAAGACCTAATCAAGATCAACATCCTAGTCATGGAAAAATCCAAAGAGAAACAAGTTATGAGAAACCCTCTCTTTTTAGAATTAGTGAACATTCTGAATGACCTAGTTCCTGTGGACAAGAAAGTAGCTAAAATTCAATTAGTTGATGATGTAGACAACATTCTAACAAGTTTCAAAGCACATTTTACAAGCTTAGTAGACTCAGCTACTAGAATTGTAGAAGATGAGTACAACAATAAAAGATTGAATGAACTGATAAAGAATTTTTCCTTAGACTTAAAGTCATTAAAGATTGGTCAGTCTATGTTGAAAGAACTTGCAGTCAAAGGTAGAAATATAGTAGCAAACTATATGGACAGAGTGAAATTCACCTCAAAACATATCAAAAAGATAGAAGAGGTAGATATCTTGGTTGATAGTGTTAGAAAATTAGTTGAAACATCCACGTAACACATGAACATCTATAAAAATATCTATCAAGGTTAGTTGGACAAGATAGAAAAAGCTAAAATGGAGATCAGTAAGATAAGGATAAGGAAGACTCAACTAAGAAATGCACTAGCACCCTCCTTAGCAATTTTGGATGAGAATATTAACCAGATTGATGAAACCATTGCTCCCTATGGTCAAGGACCAAGCATGGACTTGACAAAGATGGAAAAGCTCACATATACTCTATGCGCCCATCTCTAGACACTTGATGCAATGAAGGCATTTTGGCAGAAAGAGATCAAGTCTCTTCATATTGGATATCCAGATGTATACATGGAGTAAGTATCTAGAGACTTACAAGTTTTTGGACACCTTTTTCATTAATGTCAAAGGGGGAGTAATGTATATAAAGAATAAGAATAAATATGGGGAGTAGTGTATGTATATGTTAAAAAGATATAATGATATACAACTTTTTTTGTGTTAAGTCAATTTTGAGTAACTTGGTCACATTCCTTTGTTGTCATTAATGAAAAAGGGGGAGATTGTTGGAAAGTTCAATCCTAGAGGATACATGACTTATTTTGTGTTGTCATTATGGAAACAAAGTCATATAGCATTTCTATCAAGTAAACTTGGAAGACAAAAATGACTAAGAATAGAAAATAGGGTAGACAAAGTTATGCAGTGATTAGCACATCAGCACATGTGCGAGTGATCAAATTAGGGTATGCATGTTCACATATATGTTCTATGTTATGTGTACATACTAAGTCCAAACATGCATGGTATGGAATAACATTATGGATAAGTTACAACAAGAATAGTACTACTATAGTTTAGAAGACAGATCATGGAGCTGACTTATGTTTTGGATCAACGTATAATATTTTGTTGTGTAAAGGCCAAGCGCCTATGATAGTATGTTTGTAATCATGTCTTTATTATTGTTCTAAACATGCTTAAGCTAATTTGTTTGGAAGAGTTCTGTATTATGTTGTTGGGCCGACTATGGTCTTGTTTTGGGTTGTGTCTATTCAGGCATGAACATATATATATATATATATATATATATATATATATA
>MU228093.1:2411871-2429706 GCA_018584345.1 Thuja plicata
ATTACCAAAAATAGTAACTTTCCATAAATAGCAGCTCTGCACAAAATAGCCCTTATTGAATATAAAAACATAAATATTTTTGGGTGATGCAAGATTGCTCTTACACCCAGGATGCTCCTGCATCAGTTTCATCCCCCACCATAGTTTTTACCTTCTAACAGGGGTTTTTTGCGTTACTAATTCTTGTGTCATGTGTACTTACATTTAATGAATGTTTACATACAATTAAGTTTATGATTTGACATTACATGCATAAGATAGAAAAGAAACATGGTCAGTAATGCAAGGAAATATCATTAAGGGTTAGCTGATAAAATTTTTAAGGGTACTGATTCACCCCTCCCCTCTCAGTACACACCATTCCATTATTCCAACAGACCTATATGTTGTAATATGTTTTTCTTCTTCTTGGAGAACGTGATATGTTATGGATGACTTGTGGCTTGTGATTTTATATATGTTTGTAGTCTTGGTTCCTTATTTGGTCATCTTAGGGAGTAAAAAAGTTTCATAGCTTAGCATCTAGCATGGCTCTAGATTTATTATTGTAAGAAAGCATGTATTCTTGGAATGTGAGATGGCATGTTTTTGGGAATGTATGGTAATCTTGATTATTTGATAATTATGAAAGCCTACGAGGCATGTTGATTGTTAATTTTTGAGTTCTTAATGATCTTGTGTTGATTGTTTCTATTGTTATGAATCTGGATGCATGGTTGGATCATCTCCTTTGGGGAAAATCCTTCCAATAATGCATCACCTATTGAGGTCAAAGTTGGCCTAGCTCGGTCTTCCCTTTCTTTGTCATCAAGGAGGTTTAATACTATTGGCTACCTCCCTCAACCATATTGGGATGCGAAGTAGAATCCTGCCCAACTAACAAGGATTGTCCTTGTCAATATTTCCTCTCTTCATGTTTTATCCAAACCCTATTTGCTAGGATTTTATGAGATAAAAGTTACTTTCAACCCTGGTGTTAAAATATCTCAAAACGTGAAGAAAATTTTGAGAAAGGAGGATTGGTCAGAACATAAGATCATTGCCTTTTGGATCTATAGGAAGGAGACTAAAATAGGATTTTCTAGCCTAGATGATTCTGACATGGATGAGATATTTGAAGAAAAATAGGATTCCAAGAACAATGAAAAATCAACTTCCAAAAGTTAGGAGAAAGAAGAATTTGTTCCTTATATTCCAAATCCTTCCCCGATAGAGCAGGTAGTGCTAGTAAAAGAGTTGAAGGAGGAACCTGTAGAGGAAACAAAACCTCATAAGAAAAAAGAAAAATTTACAGGCATAAGAGTTTCTAAAGGGGAACAATCCCAAACTTTGTATACCAAGATTTTATTGACTAAGAGGAGAAGACACCTGAAACCTATTTCTCCTTCTGAGAAAATAAAGAAAAATATTGAAACTCATACTGTAAGATTCAGAGGAGGAAAAATAGGAAAAATTAGGCCCAACTATAATGCAAGTAGATCTTACACTACTTCCATCACCACTGGTCCCTCAGGTAAGTTTCTCTGTAGCCCTCCTCTCATCTTAGTCTTTGGTTTCTTTATGGATTGGGCCTTTAGTTTCCCCTATTCAAGGTATGGCCACTCTTGTAACTCTGAGACAAATTCCCTTATAGTGTGTTTTCTTTTCTCCTCCCCATGTCAAGACCATACCCACTTTCAACTTGAGCTCCCCATTGTCAGTTACTCAAGGTGTTGTTATTGAGTCTACTTTAGTACCAACCCCTGTCATCCCTCCTATAGAATAACGTATCACTAGATATGAAGGTATTACCCATATTATGTTATAGAATTTTTTTAATATCACCAAGAAAGCCGAATAAGCTCTAGCTCAGAAAATGAAATATAGAAAAGATAACAAGCCTACCACTGCCAATGTCAACACTCTATATAATGAAAAGAGAAGAGTATTGAATGTTGTGTATAGAGTCCCTAATGTATAGGGAAATATTAAAAGTCACATGCTTCCCAAGGAATATAAATCTTATACCGATGCAAAGATCTCAGAAGGTAGTGACTGCTGACTATCTAAAACTCACCAAAAAGATGGAAAATAGAGAAAAGGATCTACAAAATGCAAAAATCACAGGTGATAGTTATAAAGTATAGATAAAATTGATTGAGAAGGATATTTTAAGACTCAACAAGAATTTCAAAGAGAAAATGTTTAAATAAATAGAGAAGGTGAGGGTCAAGGTGGCTGAAGTCACTGAAGAGTTGGAAAACATTAAGATGGTGAAATCTGAAGAGAACAAATTGTATCAGAAAATGCATGATAAGGAATAGTAATCATCACAACTAGGAAAATCCTTGAATCATACCAAGAAAATCCTGGAGGATTAGAGAAATAAAGAAAATAAAGAAAGAATTGCAGGAGCGATTGACCGAAGTGGTTCAGAAAGACAAAGAGCTATTAACTAGTATAGCTCAACATACACATATTGAACAAGGTTTGTGATTGAAGGAGTTGCAATTCCAGGTTGAACTTCAAATCTAAAAGCGACAGTAACTATAGAAGAGGAAAATGTTTAGAATACATTAAAATTGCTGAAAAATAGAGAGAAAGAGTTGGCTAAATGCCAACAAGGATTATTGAATGAGAAATATCACGTTAAGAAACTAGAAGAGGGCATCAAGGTTTGGGATAACTAAATCACCCAATTATAGGTCCCAACTTTAGAAAGCTGTACATTATTGGTACAACATATTTACATCTCCTTATGGGATAGAATTGAGGTGTCTGCATTGAGTCTAATGTTAACCTTCAATTTCATGGATGATGCTACAAAATTGAGTGCTGGGGTGGAAACTATATTAGAAGAAACCCAACAATTGATCACTTCTAGAATAAATGAAGAAAAGTGTTCAATTGAAAAACTATATGAAGTTGACGATGGTACCTTGTCATCAAGTGGGATTATTGATAGACGATTTGTAGCAGTGAGGGGCAGAGAATTCATCAAATATATAGATTTGATCATATATGCCAAAGAATTCCTAGAGAAAGTAAATACTTACATTGTGCAAAAAAGGGTAAGGATCGATGTATTTTTACATGCCAAAAACCCCTTCACCCTTTAGGCTAGATGGACCACTATTGAAAGAAGGGAATGTGAGGCAATTAATAGAGATAAAATGATAGGATCACTCTTAGGAGAAGATCTTAGGACTCAATCCAAAGGACACTCAAGTTAGAACAATTTTTGACCCTCCAACCTTCCTCCAATTCATCTTGGATATAACCAAAAGAAACCTGAGAAGTTTCACCTTTGAGGAGAATATTGTGATATATAATGCCTTTCACAAATTTTAGTTTCATAGGTTCCCAAGTAATGAAGAATGGGCTCCCTTGCAATGTTCCTTGGAAATCATCTAAATGGACCTCCATCCCTCTTCTCATTTTGTAGGTGCAAATGTTTTGGGTCCAAAACTTGAAGGCAAGTTCTGCAAGAGTCACCAATTCTATATATCTCTATAAAGATAGTTCAAGTTCACAAGTATTTTTCCTTAGGCTTCTTTCAGGTTGGAGTTCCTATTGGCATAGACCCCTTTCTTTTCCTCTATGATGAGCTTTTCTCCTAGCATACAATGTCATGTCTGTAAAGTTTTTGAGAGAGCATGGTGAGTTTCTCAAGTTAGAAACCTCATCGTGTTGATGTGTCACGAGATTCATTCAAACAAGGTTGTTTCACCTTGAAGGTGGTTGATGATTGTAGATACTGGCCTTTTATTCCTTTCTGATGTGTATTAAGAGGATCATGACTTTCGTTCGACAATATGTTAGTGACAACTTTGTTAATGTCCATTGTAATGATTTTCCTAGGTGGATGATCTGTCCAACAAGGTGAATTTTGATTTGCGGAATATTTTATGGTTGTAGAAGTTCTTCAAGAGAGGTGATGTTATTTTTTGAAGAGTTAGAATTTTAGTTCTTGATAGAAGACTAATAGTTTTACCAAAAGGATATTTATTTATGATATAATTATGGGATATCACATTTGTAGACTTCACTTATAATCACTTTCATGTTAATTGAAGTTTGACTGTGCTCAATTGAGCCTTTTAAGTTTTGATTGATACTAAATATGCATGAAGTCTATGTAATTTTGCATAATGATTATCTTGTACAACTATAGTATTTTTGTGTAAGAGATTCCTTTCACTAATGGATCATGTTTGAAACTCTTCCAGTTTAATGTAATTAAATGATAAAAATATTTTGTCTATGATGTTATCAGAAATACATAGATGAATAGGTGTCTTTGAATACATTTTTTGTTTCCATATTTTATAGATGCACCCATGAGATAATATGAATATTTTAACCTGTGTCTAGGAGCTTATTATTATTTTCTCATCTCAAATATGAAGGGATTATTGTATACTATGCCAAATTATTAAACAACATCTACATTCTGATAATATGGTTCTCTCTTTTCATTTATGAAAGATTCCAAGTTAATAGTGAATTGATCTTCTTAGCACCTTAAGTTTACCTTCATTTTCAACATTCTTCTCTTTACATCTCACCCTGTTCATAGAGAGTCGACTCCTCAATCATGAAGATTTTTTTTGAGTGTTAACATTTTGGTCCCACAACACTTGAACTTTCCCTAAGGCCTGATCCCTTTCTAGGTTGCAAAATTCAAGATCAATGCATCTCAAAAAGGTCATAATCTACATGACATTTCTATAAGTTGTTAAACAAAATGTTAGAATATTTTTGGGAAAGTGGTATGTGAGATGACATAAGAATAAAGGAGGAAAAACACCATTATAAAATTCATCATTTATATTTTCATCTCACATCCAACCAAGAAGAGAAATAAAGATTTAATGAATTTTGACCCATGTCACTATGTAATACCTTATATAAGAATTTATAAGGAAATGGAAGATATGATCAAACTAGATTTACTATATATAGGATTTAGAAGAATAGAGTGAATTTGTGCTTGGGAGGTCAAACATGGATAGAATTAAATTATATTTTATGAGATAGTTAAAACAATAAAAAAAAAATTAAGACAACTAGTAACCTAATAAAATTAGATGTTAAGAAGACACATGACATGGTCAAGCTCTATGAGTTTTATTTACCTAAAGGGAACCCATAATATTTTAAAAATTATCTAGATAGTTTAGACAAAGAAATCTAAGATCGTATTTTCTATTTCTAATAATGGCTATGATATTTTAAAGAAAACATATACTACAAAGGACTTTAGAATATAGAAAGGAATATATCTGAATAACAATGTAAATTTATAACCAACCTCTAGTGTATTGTTTCCACAATGCTATTTATAAAAGATCTTGTTAAGGAATAAAATATCATAAAGAAAACATTAAAAAATTATGTTAAAATGGAAGTCCAAGATGTTTTTAATCGATAAAGAAAGGAAGGGCCTTAACTCTATCACAAAAAAAATAGAAAACAAACAGTGATAAATAAAATTTGGCCACCTAACTAGGTCTAACAAAGAAAAAAAAAACAAATTACATAACATAAACTAAACAAGACACAAAAAATAGACTAGAAATTTGTTTTTTCAATTTTTGGAAAAGGATTCCGTAGGCTATTCCCAACAAGAAAATTATAGAAATAACTCTCTCTTCTTGTGTTTCTTTTTAGTCTCCTATAGATCCTCTCTTGAATCTTATTTCCTTTATTTTTTATTATTTCTTGATTGACCTATAACACCCAAAATCTCAAACATCTTCATGATGGCATCAATATTTTTCACAAGCTCATAGAAATCTTTATCCAATTTTGATCAACCTATTTTGATATAGATTTATTGAGTTTTACATGTTCTCCCATTTCTTTATCATAGGTTTTATAGTCCTCCTGGTCTTTTTGAAAAATTAATAATAAGTCTCTATACCTAAGGTCCTTAATCTCTAAATTTTAGGTTTCCAATGGGTCCTCTTGAAGTTCTTTCTTCTCATCTCTTTGGTTTTCTTCCCAGGTTTCCTCATCCCTAGACAACATTCTTATACCTAACCAATTTTTTTTATAATTAGACATATTTTGACAAGAGAATAAGAGGGAATATTTTGTTGGATATTGATGAGATGTTGTTTAGATTATGCATATTGCATTTTTTAGGAATAACAGTCCACAAGACAACTGAGAAGGAGGGGGTTGAATCAGTTGTGATATAGATTATTAAAATTTAAACTTTATAAACCAAAACTGCAATGTAGATGATAACACAGTAAATGCCAATACAATAACAAAATACTTGTCGGGGAAAATTTGTTAAAGGTAAAACCCTGGTGGGAATTAGCACCCACAAATTATGTACTAAGAGTATAGTATCCCTGTTAAAATATTTAGCCCTATTAGGATCTTATTACTACATTATAGTACACAGTCCATGTTAGGAGACATACCATGTTAGGAGTCAAGAAAAGTAGTAAGCTCACTGCCCAAAGAATGTTAAAACCACCCTCAAGGATTCACAATCCGAACAAGTGTATATAGGAATATACAATCTAGTGAGCTATCTTATAGAAACTATCTTTGCTTGGTTAGTTCCAATGAAGTATTCTTATCACAAACTATGATCTACATCTAGCAGAAAACAAGGCTCGTAGCTTTCACTTCTCTTCCACTTCTACACACTCTACTTATTTCCAAAAGAAAAGATCACTCATATATAACCTATTATAATAATTCATTAGATCAGCCAATTAAGCTTTCCTAATACACAAATAATTAATTAGGTCATCCAATTAGGCTTTCCCAATATACAAACAATTATATAACCCCTTTCTAAGATACACACGATATTGTTGACAAGACTTTGTGACCGGTTCTGTCAATAGTGATAAGTTGTCACCGAGTACTGGGCTACCGATCAACTTTGCTTGTAAAGGTTTTCTAGGGAATGAATTCTTTGGGTCTTTAAGAACCTGGGTGTTGGGTCTCGACGGTGCAGGGAAGCTAAGTTGGGCAAGTGACTATTTGTTTGGGGGGATAGCTGGTTTTACTCATCTTCTTCGAGGATTTAAGCAATAAGAATGGGGTTTCCTTCAAGCATGTTACATTTACCAAATAAATAGAAAAAGATAGACCAGGGTTAGAGTTTATTACTTCTAATTATAGTTATGCAACATATTTCAGATATCAACTATGCTCCAATGTAAGAATTACGCTAAATAATGAATACATATAGAACCAAAAATTCATACATATTCAATAGAAAGGGGAAATGAGATCATTAATCTAAACTAAATATTAGAGAAAAGGACATTAGAAACACACAACACAAAAGATGTTTGTGAACTCTGAAATCAGAACAACTCACAATAGGTAGTCACAAAGTGTTCCTCCTCCTTCATTAAATTAATGTTCTCCAGCATCACTGGTGTATACATCTATGGCTCCAAGGGAGCATCTAAAATACTAAGAACAACTGAGCATTGAGCTCATGAAACTACTGAAAATGAAAAGATATCTTCTATTACTTGCTAGACTGCAAAATCATCAATTTTTTCTATAGGATTTGACAAATGCAAATCCATAGAACCCGAATACACTTGCATGCAAATAACCTGTTACAGAGAGGAAGCACGAGAATGAAAAAGTAGAACTCAGAGATGCTTGAAAGAAGAGACAAAATATTGTTCCCTAAGTTATGAAAGAAACATTACAAAGCTCAGCCTATAAAGGCGAACAAACCCTAAACATAAAAACTAGGTTGCGCAATATAATTAATATAAAATATTAATTATATGCACCTAAGAGATAGCTTAAGTGAAAAAAGAGTAATGAAACTACCTAATTACTATAACACCACCCTTAAGTGAAGCTCAAGAGGTAAGCTAACCTAGCATAGCTATGAAAGAAGGAAAAGTGGGTCCCGGCAACAAGGCCTGATCAGGTACCCAATACAAGGAAATCTTTGTAAATCGGAGACAAAGGAGAAAACCCAATAGGAAAAAATCCTCTCCAAAAAGAGATATAAAATAAAGCAAAAGATAAAGAATGACTTCAAGAGACTCTCTCAAAGCCATGAGTACAATGTGTGCTGCCAAATCCCCTGAGAGAGAGGGTCGAGGCTCCAAAGCCCCCTAGAATGAAACAACCCCTGGATCAATGAACAAACCACTGTGACTTCAATGCAAAGGAGTGAAAGACAGTGAGTAGTGAATAGGTAATCTCAAAAGATGGGGTGTCACTGGAAGGCTGAGCTAATGCTCAAAGGAGTAGACACAAGGATCTTGAAATGGAATCCCCAATGCAAGTGGTAAGATAGGTGCACTAACACTATCATGAGAGAGGAGATTAGTGTCCTCTGTAGAATCCTCAAAAACTACACTTGGTGGCTCGATGACTGGAGCTGGAGGGTCTGGTAGTGCTGAGGAAGATTCCTACTGAAGAGAAGAAACCTCAACAAGATGTGGTGTGGCAGTCACAACAGTGGTCTCAGGAATAACGCAGAGGTTCAAGTGACCTAACTGCACCACATGATGCTCTTGCAGAAGAGGAGAGCTGAGTTTTGATAATGGAGATGGTGGACCAAAATGTGTGAAGGTGTAGAGATGGGTGGAATGATCAACTGTCCCTATAGCAATAATGCCTCTTGTTGCACTATCCCTGATGAGGGCTGAATTTGCCGTGAACTCAACTGTCTTCCCTTACCCACTGAGAGTAATCTGATGAATCGAGAGAAGGTTTGCAGATAGAGATGGAAGATACAATACATCATTGAATGTGCCATCCTGAATGCTTATAGTGGAATAGAAGGTGGAGGATAAGATCGCAAACTATCCATGAATCTTTGAGAGTATCAAACAAATACACTCATTATCTGACTTGGTCTTCCCACATCCCTGTAAAACTGAATGGAGAGAATTGAACTTCATCAAGAAGTCCTGAATAGTGGAAAAACTATTAGGAGACAAGGATGTCAACTCTACATCAAACTAAAGTGCCCTAAAATCATTAACTTTGCCAAAAAAATCTAAAAACTTGTTCCACATAGCCCGAGGAGTGTTCAAATTCTCCAGGTGAAACAGGAGACTGTCAGAAACATTCAGTGCCAGTAAGCCCATGGCTTCATCCATTTTATTTCTGTGCTAAAGAGCCTCAAAAGGACACTATATAATACGTTTGTTCTCATCTAGACATGACCATAAGCCACGTGACATAAGCAGCCTGGTCATGTGAGCTTTCCAGGTATGGTAGTTATGTGACGTTAGTCGGGACATTGAAGTGTCTGACATTGAGAGAAGAAGACAAAAGCAAAAGGGTCTTATTAAAGTAAAGTGTAGAAAGGAAAATGCACCCCCATAATGTATAATACTATCCCCCATACACCATAAAATACTAAGAGAGCACAAAAAATGAGAAAAAAACCTAAGTTCCAGAGGCAGAACAAGAGCACAGAAGAAGGTGTGACTTTGACTACATAATCCAATAAGCAAATGGAAATATTAGAAAATGAAACCTGCACAAGAGCGATGGGCTTAGAAAGATCTTTCCAACGATATAAACAAGTCAAAAATCTAAGTCCGTATGAGCCTTATAGGACCAAAAAAGCACAGGTACCCCCAAAAACCAAGCTCCCTGGAAAAAACTAGACACTGGAAAAAATTTGATGTTCAAATGACCATCACTGTCCACGTGAAAAAATTTGACACCCATCGTGCCTGTTGTCAGAAAAAAATTTCTAGTTGCCAGAAAAAAAAATTTTGGTCACTGACATCAGTAATGACATTAGCACTATACCTGCGGGTAGTGGTGGCGGGCCGGTGGCTGGCCGCAAGCAGTGACGGAGCCTGGGTGGCTTGCTAGAGGAGACTGAGCGGTGCCCAAGAAACAGTGCTAGTGGCTGGTGGGTGGCATGCTAGCTAGGGGTCAGGTGCAGGCCAGGCTAGGGTGGCGCACTCTAGCTACACTCCAGCAGCCCTAAAAAACCTTAGAAAAAAACTTTTTTTTTTTTTTAAATTTTTGCCTCATTTTTCGAGCCGTACGACCTAGGAGGCAAAATTTTTTTTCCCAGAGGTCACTATGACCAAAAACATCAAACTTTATATATATTTCAACTCTCCTAGGCCTTCTAAGCACAATGGAAGAGTCCATTTTGGCTCAAAGTATACCAAAAAATATCATCCTATAGAGAATACCAGATCTGAATGGCAAGCCCAGAACCCTCTAGAGAGAAGAAACTTTTCCACTGTCGGCTGTAAATCACAGCTTCAAAAACCCTCAGAGCAGGCAGCAGTAGGGAAGCTCTGATACCATGTAGGATTTGACAAATGCAAATCCACAGAACCCGAATACACCTACATGAAAATAACCTATTACAGAGAGGAAGCACGAGAATGAAAAAGCAGAACTCAGAGATGCTCGAAAGAAGAGATAAAATATTGTTCCCTAAGTTATGAAAGAAACATTACAAAGTTAAACCTATAAAGGTGAACAAACCCTTAATAGAAAAACTAGGTTGTGCAATATAATCAATATAAAATATTAATTATATGCACCTAAAGACAGCTTAAGTGAAAAAAGAGTAATGAAACTACCTAATTACTCTAACATTTTTGACCCTTGTTATGAGGTTGGACTTCTTATTTATACACATATTTTTCCCTAAAACTAACCTAGTATAACTGTACACTCAACATATAAAATACATTATCCAGTGGCTGGTACTACTTGCACCACATACAATCACCTCAAAAAGAGCAGAGGTCTGACAAGACAGAGGAAGAAGACAAGAAGAGAAAGCTAGAAGAATCGACATGGAGAAGAGTGTTGCGGTATTAATAGAGGAAATCCAATCTTCTCAATGTTCAAGGCTACATGCCTCATAAATGAAAAATGTGGCTTACTATCTTCAAGGCACTAGGTAATAAATGCAGGGGTGGCACCTCAGAAGGATCACCTATTAGAGCCATCCCTCCGTCTGACATGCCTTATCAGGATCACCTACCTACTAACCCCTTATTAACTGCTTGACAATGATTGGTCGGCTCAGGGGAACCTGGACATGGGTCACTGTGAAAGGATAAGAAAATTTGGATCTAGAATTCTGGAGTCTGGGATTTTACGCTCAAAGAATAAATAATTTAAAAAATTGGACCCTACTGGTGAGAATCTCTGGAGTCTAGAGAAATTTATTGTGCCTTGTATGTTTTGAAAGCTTCCAAAAGCTGGGGAATCCCCTCTTCATGGATGCCCTTGATGCATGCATGGTGGTACTTGGATGTCTCCAATTTCTTGACCATATCTAGGGTGTTTCCTTTAAACTTTATGGCCATCTTTGCTGCATCATGGGCCCAGAGCATCATGCAGGATAAGCGTGACATATTTTGTCTGTCAAAATCTCTCAGGGATCGGTACTATGACTCCATCAGTTCATCAAAATTCCCCACAACATAATCAACCAGAGTACATGTATCTATGCTGAAGGGATCAACTCTCAAAATGCTTGTAACAAAAGCCTTATATAAATTTAATGAATACTCTACTCCCAAGACTTATTATTTCAGGGCCTCTACTATTTGCTTGCTAATCTCCATTTTGAGATCAAGTCTAAAGTGCTAGACCTAGATAAAATAAAAAAACTCCTCCCCCATAATTCCCATCTCTGCGACGGGTTCCTCTCCGAGGTTCATGAGTTCTCCTAACTCACTCATCCATGCCTTGTATTTTTTGACTTCTCCCTCCCATAGAGAAATGGAACCTTTGACATGGTGCAATATATTTATAGTCATATGTAGGTCTAGGAGTGTTGATGCTAAGAAATTCCTAACATTTCCTACCTGCTCGGCCACCCAGTTGTCCACAGCCTGCACTTTATTTTTCATGTTCCTAAGTGAGTCAACATCACCCTGTGGGAGCAGTGTTCCAGATGTATAATCCTCAAGATGAATTGCAGCCAATGGATGCGTTAGCTTTGTCAACACCCCGACGAGATTCACATTCTTTTCCTTCTCTTCTTTCAGTCTTTGGGCTTGTTTATCATAGCGGGCCTCAATTTCCTGGCTAGCCTCTTTTAGCAGGTCCAGTTCACCCTACTTGTCCCTCTTCCCCAGAGGTACCTCCGTGACTACATATTCTCAAGCACTTATTGCTTCTTCCTCTTTGTCTGGGGGAGGCGTCGCAATAACTGCAACTCTATCTCTGCCTGGACCAGTTCAAATAGAATGGAGGGTTTGGGCCTTGTTTGACTTGGGGACACCTTGACTCTGGGCTATCATCTTGGCTAGGGAGAGATGGGATTTTGCCACCGTTGGGGCCTTTCTCTTCTTTGAATCCACCAACCATTGTGGTGGTGAGGGCAGCCTTTCTGCTAGGTCCTAATCATTTGAGTCTCCTCTGGGGTTCTACTATTCATCCCCGGTGTTTATAATCTCTTTGAACTTTTTTTCTTGATTTTTGGGATCACCGGAACCATCCACCTTTGTGGTATTAATATCCATTTCCTCGGTGTCCCTGTCCTTAGCAACATTAGTGGAATCATCATCCATGTTTCCAGGTTCTCCCCCTCATTCTGCTACTACTGCTATTCTTCTTCTCTGACATCATCTGTCAGGACATCCTCCTCCGTTGGCCTATCCTCCAAAGATGGCGAAGGTGTCTAAACTGGATCTGACTATAGTATTACAGGGATCACCTTCCCAAATGTTACACTACCTTGGGTTGGCAAAGGCATATAGAGCATGGTGAATGAGGTTACAGTTAATCTCAAAGGTCTGGTTCTCTCAGCCAAAGCCTATTTCTCATCTTGTACTTGCCTCTTTTTTCTTGTTTCAGTCTCTGGGACTGGTATCTCTTGGCCATCAGGGATGTCCACCTGTTCTTGCTCCTTTTCTTTCTTTGCCTGGACATCTTGTTCCATGGTAGCTTCCTTTTCTGGTACCTCCCCTTCAGTGGGGATCACTTCTTCTTCTTGCATGACAATCTCCTCCACCGCTTTCCCTATATCCCCTTGTAAATTTACAAGTTCATCGGCCCCAAAGATGTCATCAAAATCATCATGTGGAGGGGAGGTCTCCAAGGGATTATATGGTTCAGGGGAGTCTGGGATAATCTCCACCTAGGGAATGTTAGACATCCCAAGGTTTGTGTCTACCCTTGGTGGAGGGACATTTGTCTTTTGCTTCTTCATCCTCGTCACCAATGGGGATGTTGGTTGTATTTCCTATTCTCGAGTTTGTCCTGTAAAATTTTGAAGTTTCATGTTACTCCTATGCTTAGAAAGTTGAATTCATGGTCAAAATTTCTTATATACCTCTGCAAATAAATGTTTTATCCCTAAACCTAGTTGAAAATGCTTAAAACCCTAAGCCCTTGGGTCATTTCTATGTGAAAATGTGAAAAAGCCCTAAATTTCTTAAATGGGTTCTATTTGGAAGTTACTTTTTCACACTTAAGTCCTGAGAATAAGTCATGTGCTTATATGATAGTCACTTAGTCTCATAAAAGAAAGTGAATATTCCATATGGTTATGAGACTCACCGAATTCCCTTTGTCATGCTATCTCTTAATCAAAAGGAATACGCTTGAAAGATCATGAGATTTGGTGCAGACCATCCATTTGAAATATGATCCAACGGTGGTCGGGTTATCTCTTAATAAGATTAGGGTTAGCGATTTTATATCGTGACTTTGAGTTTACTTAGTCGCATTGTCTCTAGATATAACCCGGGGTTATATGTTAAGTTAAAAGTAGTGTTTTTTCTAAGTCTAAAAATAATATGTGAGTTAAGTGAAAGATCAGGAGATTTAGCGATAACCATTCCTCTCAGATTAAATCCAACGACAGTCAAGAAGTCTCCAGATTAACCCTATGGTTTAAAAATTATCAAGCAACATAGAGTTTTAATAGTCGCATTATCTCTAAATAAACTAGGGTTGAATGTCAGTTTGAATAGTAGTGTTGTTGCCAAGTCTCATAATAAATGATGAGTTAAGAAAAGGATTGTGAGACTTGGAGATAGTTGTTAGATCAAAGTAAGATCCAATGAATGACATGAAGTCTCTTATAGCATTTGAAAAGTCAACAGTTATTTAGTGATCAGGAGACAAGGAATAACATTGATACATGTGGCTAAATATGATAAAGATAAAGGGTATAGTCGCATGGTCTCTGATTAATTTTTAATACAATAAAATTATTTGGCAATTATGAGACAAAGGGTGTTGTCGCCAAGTCTTGAGATGATTTAGGGTTTGCATGAAATATTAAGAGACTTAGCGAGAGCCATCAGATGTTGTCAGATTGAAGATCAACGGTTGTCGGGTAGTCTCCAAATAAGATGGCCAAGTGTATTTTCTACCAATGACTAAGAGATAGAAGGAAATAAAGGTTACATTATGTTTTAGTTGCCAGGTCTCAAGACATATTAGGGTTTAATTATTATGAGACTTAATATTGGTCGTCAGATGCTGAGCTAAGAAAGATCAATGGTAGTTAGGGAGTCTCTTGATGGATGTGGTCAAATGAAATTTATTCAGTGATTAAGAGACAAGGCTTATGTCATGAAGTCTCAAAAAAATTTAGGGTTATGATAAAAGATTATAAGAGTTCACGAAAGGCGTCAAATCACAAGAAGATCAACGGTGATCGCGTAGTCTCAGAATAAACCCAGAGTAAAGGAAATCTCTCAGCGACTTAGCTTTTCCATAGTCACATGGTCACAAGAAGTTAATCAAGATTTGAATTGAATTTAATAGTACCTTGTGTCACCAAGTCTCTAAAAGTGATCACGGTTAAGGATTTTTCTCTATGACATGGAGATAAGTTGTAGTCGTGAGGTCGCTAATAAGGAAAAGTGAGAGTTAAGGCATGCTAAAGATAAATACATTTACTGACATGCCAAAGTTGAAAATTCATCAGCCAATGAGGATTCAGAGAAGTTATGACAGATTGGAAAGGTAGCTAAGTTGTCTGAGGATCAACCAATCAGATCAGAATTGAACTCTTGTCAAATTTAATAAGGATTTTTCATTAATTCTGCACTCATTTGAATTTGATTTCCTATCATAATCAAAGGCTACAACTAGGAGAAAGCATTGATGTCACAGTATGCTGAATTGAAGGTAGAAGTGATGGGATTACCCAATTATGAGCTGCATACCTTGATCATTATTTACCATAAATAGATGATATTGTGCTTCATTATCATTCACATTGCCTTCAGAATCTAGAGCAAAGAAATTACCAAGTTATCAGTTTTTGCAAAAAAGAGAGTTTCCAGCTTTTGAAAGGTCAAGAAATTAAGGTTTCCAGTACAGAATTCAGGGAAATTTGGTTGGTTTTTAGAACCTTAGATTATTTTCAGTGTATTACAGTTCAGAAGTAAGGGTTTCCCATGAATAGATTTGTTTCGATATCGGTCAAAAGGGTGTGATAAAAGAAAGCAACAAGGATGAGTAGAGTAATGAGAATAGCTTCCACTAGTGGGAAAAGTGAAGAAATGGGTGATGAGGCCAAGGGGAAAAGGAATTTCTTAGATGAATTTTTTACATTACTGCCAGGATCAACACAGAACAAGAATTCAAAGGATGATATCCTAAATGATGACCTAGCATATATCCTAGATGCCAAAACTCCAAGTTCATCAGGTTACTCTCTCTTTAATTATTTTAATAAAAATTCTGATGAAGTTGCACCTATGTCAAACCCTTGGACATGTGGGTTAGCTAAATTAGTTGTGCCTGATGTATTCATAGATATTGATCTTGTTCTAGCCTTAGAAAATAATTATGATGTGCTTTCTAAGACAATTAAGAAGAGTGATGGAACTATACTAGAAAATTTAAACAAAAATTCATTTATGAAAGCCTTCAACCTTTAATACCCTATGTCAACAAAGATTGACCTGAAGAAACAAGAAGCTAGGTATGAAAAATAGGCTGGGGTAGTTAAAAGTTTAGTACAAAGGCATATTCCTAGACAAATTAAGAATTATATTGCCCCCATGCCAGGACTTGCACCCTATGCTTATAAGGATTTAAATCATTATATCTAGTATATTTATTTTACACTCCATAGAGTATTAGGCAGGGACGGAGGTACAAAGAGAATCACTACAGATACCCTGATGATTACCTTAGACTTGTAGGATGTTCATGCTAGCACCACTTATGAATACATTTAGTATATAATTGATAGAATGCATGAGGGGTTTGTGGCCATCAAAAATAAAGAAAATGAGCCTAAGTTTATACATTATTCTATCTTGATGCATTTGATAATGTATTACAATTACCCTGTGATGGATTTGAATAATTTGAGACCACAAAGAGTTCATCAGGGTCAGCCAAAAATTATTCAATTTTGGTTAAGGATTTGGGATTATACTGCTAAGGATTGTGAGTTTTGTGCATTTGAGAATTGGATAGTTTATCCATTATTGTAGTTTCTAGGAGTAAATAAACCCAGATTACTAGCCAAGTTGTTGCAATTTTTGAGGCCTTGTGAGTATGTAGACAAGTGGCCTAGAGATCACAACTATGGTGATTTCTACTTGGAGGAGAATTTTACTATGATTAGAGTATATGGATGTTCACATCCACCACACATACTTCCATTTCATGTCCCTGCAAGAATTGTAGCAATGGAGTCTATATGGAAACTCATGTTGACAGATAAAGAGCATCTGGATCCTCACAGGAAAGGGACATTCACTCCCAGACAGTTTAAAATATATCAATCTACTATTAGCAAAAGAGTCATATATTTAGTGAATAATTCGCTAAGCCATTACAATATGGGTGCGACATTGTATAGGTACATTGATACAGAGGGATTCATTGCAAGTGCCAAGAAGCTTCTAACCCCAACCATTCCTTATACTTATGAGCATGAAGAGTGCATAGAACAAGGTGTCATAAGAAACATTATTGAGGATGAAGAAGTGATCCCGAGAGAAAATAAAATCAAAGAATTAATGGACTTGGAAAGGTAGGTAAAGAGGAAAGGATTGTCTTTCAGAGGGTTTTTCCCTAATTTACCTTATTTAAAAAGGATAGAGGCCATGATTGACTCACACTCTTTCATGTGCAATCAATTAGAGGATGCACTAGTAGTTCCAGAGAAGGGTCAAGCAGAGCATTTTGAATCAAAATATGATGATGACAGTGACGAAGGCTACCCCTCACCCATTGCCCCTCCAGTAAATTAGGTAGTTATAGAAGAACAAGCAGGAGATGAAAACATTATTGACCTAATAGAGGTCCCAGAAACTGAGGTTACTGTAACCACCTGAATTTGGTCTGTCGCAACTATGGACCCTATTTTCCCTAAGTATGATCATACCCTTGATTTATGTCCAAACGACCCTGTTACTGCTTGGCATTATTCTTTTAATCAATTTAATATCCTAGGTGATTTTTATCACTAATTTATATTAACTATTATAGCCATACAATTCAAATCAATTTTGACCAATCAAATCAAATCAAAATCAAACATGGCTACAGTATTTAATTATAAAGGAATTAAATAAATCCCTAAATCAAATACCCACTTGCAATTAACCCATTCCCCTAGCCTATTTAATTTAATTAAAATGGCTGTAGTTCTCTAATTATTAAAAAGCCATTTCATTGTTTAAATAATTAATTCCTATATTTTTAAATGAATTAAATAATTTTATTTCATTTATTAATATTCTCCTAAACCCCTGATGACATCATCATTTATTAGTTAATTAATTATTTATTTTATTTATTTATTTATTTTTATGTCATTAAATCCCTTTATCTTAATTAAAAATATTTAATTAAGAAATCCCTCCCAAAAATGTTTAAATCTTATTTAAACATTAATCCCCTATTTATTAATTATTT
>MU228093.1:2445671-2474046 GCA_018584345.1 Thuja plicata
CTTTATGCATATGCAATCATATCATAAATTATTTAGTATGTAACCATAATAGAAACATTCATGAAAATAGATAACACATGACACAAGATATGATATCACAGAAAACTCCTGTTAGGAAGTAAAAACTATAGTGGGGATTGTTACCCACAAGACTTCACTATCTGCAGATAAGAAGGGTCTAGTTAAGGATTACAATTGGTCACTTCTGATGACCTACCCTATTAGGAGTATTAGAGTGGAGACCTGTTAAGATCTACTTCATTTGAAGCTTTAGCAACACTGTCAAGTGTGCACTTTGTTAAGAGATTTGGAAAGAACGGTTAAGTCCACATTCTACAAAAGGATTTTAGATGTGATACACTTGTTAGAATACAACTACATAAGTCTTTGATATGATGATAAATGCAATCTTCAATTGTTGAGAACATATCCTATAAAGCTTCATACATATTAGTAATCATCCTTCCATGATTGAATAATACCTTTATCTACTTATCGGTAGCCTCTATGTGTTCTTGATAACTGATGTATTATGTTTCTGACATTTGCATAAATTCTACCTTCTTCTCCTTAGATGCTCTTGGTGGCTATCAATAATGTGAATTCATTTTTACTCACAATTGAGTTTGAACATCTATTTATACTAAATTAGACTCAGTTCTTGATTCATGCATCACAAGTTAACTCTAGATCCAAGGTATACAACTTGACCTTAATCTTTAGTTAGATATGTTTTAGATCTATTAGGATGCATTAAAACATTTACATAAAGCTTGCTTGACCCTCAAGTTATGATTTAAAACAAATAAAACCTCTATAAATAGAATTACATTGCTTTATCCGTCGTGTAAAAATCAGATCCACAATTTGCGAGTTCTTTAACTGACTGTCAGTTTTCTTGGTTGTCAGTGTTCCTTTCTTGAACTTGTCATCAGGTATGCCTTTTCTATTCCTATTGGGTTAGTTCTGAAAACTATGTCGCCGGTGAAGCTTGTGGTCACCGGTGATGCTTGTTGATTCTATACTTAGCATTTTTCTTGTGACCTTTGTATTCTGTTGGGTATGCTTGTTGTTCGCTGGTAATGCTTTAGTCTGTCAGTGATGCTTGTAGTCTGGTAGTAATTCTTTAGTTTTCCAGTGATCTCTGTCAATGTTTTTCACTAAGTGTACTAATGGAAAAATAATGTCATCATTATCGACATGACCAACAATTAGCTATACTAGTTTGAAATAGGGCATCACATGGTCATGCAATAAAGGGAGTAATGGAATTAATGGTAATAACTTTCCTATCATGTGAGAGAATGAATGCCACTTGGGCTAGTTTCAAATGCTTTTGTGTGGAGGAATTAAACCTGCCATTAAAGCTGAGATGATAGAGGAGAGAGAAAACTTGCAAACTCGACCAGGTGAGGTTCCGAGTTTGAATTTACAAACACCAGATGTGAGAGCTTGACATTTTGGTTACACATAGATGGGCATGGTGAGCTTGACATCAGACGGGAGGGGGAATATAGAACTCACTAGAATTTACAAACACTTATAGAGGGCTGAAGAACAACTTGCAAGCTAACCCAAAATAAACCTATTTACAGCTAAACTAATGACAATTTACAAAACCTATAGAATGTACAATAATTACATAGCTTTACAACTGCACAAAGGTTGGACAACCATCTGGTAGAACCATCCCACCAATGGGAGGTGATGACACAGATTTGGACAGAAAAAAAAAAAAAAAAAAGCAAAGAACGAAAGAAACCCACAACAAAACCAGAAAATAAAGAGGAGGAACTAGAAGGGCCTACCTTAGAAAAAAGGAATTTGGGAGGATGAGAACGGGAATTTCTCTACAATAGAATGACTTTGAATCACCGTGAACACACCACTTCCAGTCACTGTGAGGCACTGTTTAAGCTTTGGGAACAAATCACACTTAGGTGCTGTTGAAATTGCCTTAATCGCTTCGAATCACTGTGGGGTAATTTTTTCATGGTAAATGTAAAAATGAATGGTAAAATCTATTTATAACTGTAGGGTAAAAACATATAGCTCATTCCACAAATCCCAAGAAAGGAAAACCTCTGGACTTTGTGCCTGAGGATCCCATGCAACCACACCCTCTAAATAAAAGAGGACATAGTGACAGAGGATCATGGGGGTCTGAAAATCTAGCTGGCATAGAGAAGACAAAAAAACTCTAGTGTTGGGTCCCAGAGGAAGAGAAACCAAGAATAAAGGAAACAACAACCCCGCAGAAGCAAAGGCTGAAAGAAAACAAAAGGAAAAGAAACAAGGCAAAAAGAGAAAAGGGGGACCCAACATTTTTCCAAAAAAATGTAGGGACATGTATGCAGGACATAGTAGGTACCTATAACAAGTAAACATCATTTAAAATCCATCAGTTATACTTCCAGATCCACAATCCATGCTCACAATGCATATTACATGCTACATGTCTGAAGTTGGCCACCAAATAGGTCTCCTTCAGAATACATGCCACATTTGACGTCACCAAAATTCTTACGTCAATCAAAAACAACCCAATATTCCAAAGTATGTCTACAATTCTCCAATAAGATCACATCACCTCAAATATCTCTACCAGTAAGATATACTTGAAACATAGAGATCTGCTCTCTCAAGCATCACAGTTACAGTCCATAAACCAATCGTCACCAAATCAACTATAACAACCATAATATGTAACATAAAGCAAAGAAACCTTAGGAATAAGGTCAACACATCCTTCTTCATATTACCAACTTTGATCATTCTAAAACAACCGTACAATGTCCATACTTTTCTTCCAGTCAAGTAACTAGTTTGTTCTCTCCACAGAAACATATGTTGACATTATTGAAAAAAAATGAATATCAACCACATGATCAGTACCCAAAAATTATATCATCTAACAATCCCCTCTTTGGAATTGATGGAAACATATGGGAAAATCTATCAACTCAAAAAAATACTTTCTCCTCTCAATACAATCTTCTCAATATCCTCAACTCAAATCTCCCCAAAATAGTAGGGATTCTCACATAGATTCCTTCCCCCTTTGGCAGAAATGGCAAAGGATTCCATAACTCATCTGTAATATTCTATAGCTTTTTCAAATCTCCATGTCCAATAGCTAGGTGCGAGATCACCCAAATGTGTTCTAGTGTTTCTTTGATCACTCCCCCTGAGGAGTAGATCCATACATCAAGTCAAGAAAATGATATAGCTCTAAAAGCCACTAGACTGATGCATACCAACATCAATTAATTATCATAAGGAGGGCCTATGACCCCAAGCATGCTTCTAAGATACTCAAAAGCATATTTTGGCAAAGCTTTTGTAAATTTATCTACTATCTGTTCCTTTATGCTAATATATTCTAGTTTAATATCTTTCTCTGCTACCTTCTCCCTCAAAAAATGATACTTAATAGAAGTATGTTTAGTCTTTGAATGCATTATAGGATTCTTTGACATATTCATTGTGCTGGTGTTATCACAATGGATAACCATTGGTTCTTGAAAAATTATTCCAATGTCCTTCAACATTTGTTTCATCTAAAAAACTTGTGTGCAATTTATTACAGAAACAACACACTCTGATTCAACAGTAGATTGAGCAATACAGTTCCACTTCTTTCTCAACCAAGAAACCAACCTTTTCCCAAGGAAAAACACCCCACCACTAGCACTCTTTATGTCATCCACATTACCTGCCCAATCAGTATCAGTATGATCCTGTAAAATAAAATCATCAGATTTTTCATACCATAATCCATATTATGTGTGTGTGTGTGTGTAAATGGGTACCTGTTGAAAATGACACAAACACTCAATAGGTCATTGCATTAGTTCAAATGGTTAGATAAAATGTTAGAAACCACTAATATTGGCCTATTGCCTTCTAACTAGAAAGAGTGTAATCAGTTGCATATTTAGCCCTCAGAATATGCTTCAAATCAGTGACCAATACTATTCTAGCATGAAGGATTTGATTTGAATTTAAACTAAAAATGTGAAAAAGCATACAATCTAGCTTTAAAACATGAAATGAAAACAATAAAATAGCATAGAAAAATAGATGAAATGTGAGTCTAGGATAAATCTAGCAGCATAACAATGTAATTTTTATTCTAAGGTGAAGGTTTATTTGCTCTCAAAACAGGCTTCTATTTATAGAAGAATGGGAGAGAGAGAGAGAGGGGGGACAAAGTTCATTTATGAACTAGGAGGCTCATAAATGAATATGTAAGAGCCATTAATGCCCAAGGCATTAATAAGGCATGGGCTTAAGGCATATTTATTAATGAAGGCCTTAAAGAGGGAAGGGAGGATGTAAGAGAGTGGCTTGAGAAAAGGGACTTTAAGAAAGTCCAGCATGAGAAAGTGGACTTTCTCAAGTGGGTTGAGTTGCTAAGTATTCCTTAATGGAATGTGACAACATTAGGAGGGGGGTTAGAGTAGAATTTAGGACCAGGATTAGATTAGCATGGGTGAATGGGTTGAGAAGGGTTAGAACCCAGGGTAGGAGTGGTTGAGATAGGTTAGGTTGGGGTTTAGGGGAATATTAATAAATGAAATAAACTTATTTAATTCATTTAATAAAATAGGAATTAATTATTTAAACAATGAAATTGCTTTTTAATAATTAGGGAGCTATAGCCATTTTAATTAAATTAAATAGGCTAGGGGAATGGGTTAATTGCAAGTGGGTATTTGATTTAGGGATTTATTTAATTCCTTTATAATTAAATACTATAGCCATGTTTGATTTTGATTTGATTTGATTGGTCAAAATTGATTTGAATTGTATGGCTATAATAATTAATATAAATCAGTTATAAAAATCACCTAGGATATTAAATTGATTTAAAGAATTATGCCAAGCAGTAACAGGGTCGTTTGGATATAAATCGAGGGTATGATCACACTTAGGGAAAATAGGGTCCATAGTTGCGACAGACCAAATTCATGTGGTTACATTATGTTGTTCCTTTTAAATATCTAAAAATTCTTTTTAGAGCAGAAAGATATGTCTTTTTAGGATCTTCTTGATACTTTTCTACAATACTAACTGCATTGGTAATATCTGGTCTAGTGTGAGTTAGATATTGTAGACCACCAATCATAGATCTATACTTTGTCTAAACTATACTTTTAGTATCATAATTACTAGTTAGTTTATATCCAGTAACCATATGTGTTCCAATAGGTTTACAATCTTCCATTCCAAACTTCTTCAACATTTCCTTAAGATACTTTGTCTAAGATATAAAAAATTCCATTCTTACTCTGATTAATTTGCAAAGCAAGAAAAAATTTCATTTCACCAATCATTGACATCTCAATTTCATTTTCCATTTCTTTAGAGAAATTATTACTCATCTTATCATTGCCTCCAAAAATGATATCATCAAAAAAAAATTCTATGATTAAGATTCCATCTGCATCAATTCTTAAATATAAATTAGTGTCTGCATTACCTTTTCTGAAACCAAGACGAAGTAGATACTTTTCCAGTCTTGCATACAATGCTCTACCTACTTGTTTCAATCCATACAGTGCTTTCTTCTTCTTACAAACCATCTCTTCATCCTCTATTAAAGGAAAACTATCAAGTTGCTAAATGTAAACTTCTTCTTCCAAATCTCCATTCAAGAATGCTGATTTCACATCCATATGATATACTTTAAAGTCTTTATGTTCAACATAAACAATAAATAATCTCATAGCTTCCAATCTAGCAACAGGAACAAATGTTTCTTTATAGTATATGCTTTCTTGTTGTGAGTATCCTTTACATACCATTCTAGCTTTGCTTCTTACCATTGTTCCTTCCTCATCCATCTTATTTCTAAAAACCCATTTTGTACCTATCACATTTTTGTTCTTAGGCCTTGGAACCAATTCCCAAGTATTTTTTTTCTTTATCTGTTCAAGTTCTTCTTCCATATCTTTAGTCCAAGATTCATCTCTGCATGCTTCATCAGTAGTATTCAGCTCAACTTGAGAAATCAAACAAATTTCATCTCTAATTCTAGCTCTAGACATCATACCTTTATTTGCATCACCAATAATTTGATCTTCATGATGGTTCTTCTTAACATACCTCTGAGTATTTGGAGTCTCAATAACTTCAGTCACTTCATCTTCAATTTCATTTTCAATCATCAAATGTTCTTCAGGCTCAGTAGTGACCTCTTTGATCTCTGTAGTCTGACCATAGTCATACATTCTTTCCTGAATCTAAAACTTTTCATCTATCCTCACCTTGGCACTTTCAATCAAATTCCTCAATCTCAGATTAAAACATTTATATGCTTTACTCTTACTAGAATAATCAAGAAAAATTCCTTCATCACTTCTAGCATCAAATTTCCCTATCTCATCATCTCTTTTGATATAACCTTTACTTCCAAATATTCTGAAAGATTTTAGAGTAGGTGTATAATCAAACCATAATTCATAAGGAGTCTTACTTGTACCTTATCTAATCTAAATTTTGTTCAAGGTGTACATAAAAGTGCCAACTTCTTCTCTCTAATGCACATGTGACACATTTATTTCTAGAAACATAGTCCTAGCAGCATCTAATATAGTTATGTTTCTTCTCTCTATAATCCCATTCTGTTGTGGAGTTCTAGGAGTTGATGTATGTATATATATTCCATGTTCTTCACACTAGGTATTCAATAAGTCTAATGTAAACTCTCCACCTCTGTCTGATCTCAAACATTTCATCTTCTAACTAGACTCATTCTCAATTTTTTCTTTAAATAACTTGAATTTTTCAAATGCTTCATATTTCTCTCTCAAATATGTAACCCACATCTTTCTAGAAAAGTTATCAAAAAAAAGTATAAAGTACCTTTCACCATAATATGATATTTTTCGTGTAGGACCACATAGATCTGTATGCCCTAGATCCAACTTCCCTTTTGCTGAATACAATTTTCTTTTAAAACAATTTCTGTTCTGCTTCCCCATAACACACCCTCTACACATATTTTTAGATGGCTTTACAATATTAGATAGATCTCTCACAACATTATTCATACTTGCCTTCACAATTTTATCAAAGTTAACATGAAAAACTCTTCTATACCATAGCCAACTATCATCAATCATCACAATAAAACAAGTAGCTTCAGAGGTATTTAATTCAAATACATTACCTCTAGATTTAGTACCAGATGCGATCAAGTCTCCTGATTTACTTCTGATGGAGAATTTTCCATTACCGAATTTCAACTGATAACCTATGTACACTAACTGTCCAACACTAAATAGATTATGCTTAAGTCCATCAACAAGTAATACATTGTTAGTATTAGTATTTCCATCTAGAGAAATAGATCCAACTCCAATGATAAGTTTAGGAGTATTGTCACCAAATATAACTACACCACCATCATATCTTTTCAAAATCACAAATTTGTTTTTATCTCCAGTCATATGATGTGAACAACCACTATCTATAACGCATTCAAAGTTCTTTTCAACATGAGATACTAAGGATTTTTCCTCACGTATAGGTTCATCATCCTTTATAGCAATAAATCCAATTTCATCATAGTCACCATCATCATCAAAAATACCCTTTCTAGCATAATAACATTCCTTTTCTTTAGGATACTTTGATTTTTAAAACATAGGTTTGTTCTTAGGAACCCTTGTAGGACATCTAGATGCAAAATGACCAATCTTGTTACATGAAAAACATTTCAAAGGTAATTTTCCTTCAAATTTACCCTTACCTCTCTTCTCTCTTCTAGTGATTATGCCACCACTTCATCCAACTTTTTTTCTTCCTCCTATATCTGTTCCCATTCCTCAATATATTCTCCAAGATCTTCTCTTAGGTCATAATTGTTGATTCTCACAATTCCAAATAAGGTCTTTTTTTTCTTATGCATGGTTTCCTTTAATGCTGACTCAACTTTAGGTAAAGTATCTCCCAATTCTGCAGCCTCAAAAGTAGTTAGCTTTTCAATCAACATCTCTCTAGTAAATTTCAATGTCAAAGGTATAATCTCCTCTAAAGCTTGTACTTTGGCTCTATAAGTAGGTGTCAAATATCTGAGTATCTTTGCAATCACCTTTTCCTCATTGTAAGTACCTCTAGAGTTTCTAATTCTAGTAACCACTTCAGTAATTATCTGTCCACATGCCCTAATATTATCATCTTATCTCATATTTAGTGAATCCATATTTGTCTTCCAGTTTTGTAGCTTTTCCTATTTTGTAAATTTGTCTCCTATATATAATGCTTCCAACCTTGTCCAGATCATGTGCAGAATCCAAGTCTTTTACTTCTGTGAATTCACCTTCACAAAGTGTGATGATCAATGATTACCTTGCAACCATATTACATGAAAAAAACTTATTTTCATCTTCAGTATCCTTCTCCAGGTCATCCTTAGTTTCTATCTTCTCATTCTTCTTAGTGATCATCTAGTAGTCAAGTCCCAAACATAAAAAAATGTGTTCTCATCTTGTTATGCCAACTTTCAAAGTTTTTCTGAATAAAATTTTAGACTATCCTTCCTATAGTAAGACATCTTTAGGATCACCTCAAGTTGTTAATATTTCTCTCTAAGGACCAGTATCTCTGATACCAATTGTTAGGAATAACAATCCACATGGAAACTAAGAGCGGGGGTGAATCAATTATGATATAGATTATTAAACTTTAAACTTTATAAACCAAAATTGCAATGTAGATGATAACACGGTAAATGCCAACACAATAGCACAATACTTGTTGGTGAGGAAACCCTATTAAAGGTGAAACCCCAGTGGGAATTAACACCCACAAATTATGTACTAAGAGTACAGATCCCTATTAAAAGATTTAGCCCTGTTAGGAGCTTATTACAATATTATAGTAGACAGTCCCTATTAGGAGAAAAACCCTATTAGGAGTCAAGAAAGGTAGTAGGCTCACTACCCAGGCACACTGCCCAAAGAAGGTTAAAGCCACCCTAAAGGATTCACAATCTGAACAAGTGTTTATAGGAATATACAATCCAATGAACTGTCTGATAGAAACTATCTTTGCTTGATGATTTCCAATGAAGTATTCTTATCACAAACTCTTCTCTACATCCAGCAATAAACAAGCCTCATAACTTTAACATCTCTTCCACTTATACACACTCTACTTCTTTCCAAAAGAAAATATCACTCATATATAACCTATTACAATAACTCATTAGGTCGGCCAATTAAGATTTCCTAATACACAAATAGTTAATTAGGTCACCCAATTAGGATTTCCCAATATAAAAAAAATTATATAACCCCTTGCTAAGATACACATGGTACCTATAATAAGTAAACATAATTTACAATCCATCAGTTATACTTCCAGATCCGCAATCCACACTCACAATTCATATTACATGCTACATGTATGAAGTTGGTCACCAAATAGGTCTCCTTCATAATACACACCACACCTGATGTCACCAGAATGCTCACATCAATTGAACATAGCCCAATATTCCAAATTATGTCTACAGTCCTCTAGTAAGCTTGCATCACTTGAAATATCTGCCAGTAAGATATACCCAAAACATAGAGACTTTCTCTGTCAAGCATCACCATTATAGTCTAGAAACCAGTCTTCACCAAATCAACTGTAACAACAACAATATGTAACATAAATCCAAGCAACCTTAGGAATAAGGTAAAAACACATCCTTCTTCATATTATCAACTTTTATCATTTTGAAGAAGTCATATAGTGGTCGTACACTTCTTCCAGTGAAGTAACCAGTTTGTTCTCTCCACAAAAACATATGTTGACATCAGTGACAAAACATGAATATCAACAACATGATCAGTACCCAAAAATGATATCATCCAACAAAATTGTTTTTTTGGTTGATGTCATCATTCTTCTACTATTTAAGACACTATATTTGTTATGTTTAGTGAGGTTGAATTGCTTGGTACAAATGATACACATAAGATCCACAATTGTGATCTTACAATTCTATTCTGAGATGTCTGTAGCTGATGCATGTCAGTTCATAGATTTTAGAGTGATGATTTGAGAGATTTATTATTGATTTACTAGTCTCTGGTATTTTGGTTGTTCTAGAAAAGACATATTTTTAGTTTTTGAATCGGTATGGATTGTTGTTGAATAGTTGTTAGTTGCTAACTTGGTAATGAGTTTTGGATGTGCATATGTGTCATTAACTTGAGTGGTTCAAGATTTGGATATTGAAAAGCTATGTATTTCTTAAGTAATAAAGATTGCAGTTATTGTTGTTGATGAATAGTGTATAGATGGATCTTGATCCTGAGTTCAGGTTGGTGCTAAGGTTACTGAAGTACATCACATTACTTGATGTTTCTTGACCATGTTCTCATTGTTTTTATGGTTCTCATTGGTTAAAGTGATCAGGTTGCATGATTTTCATGTAACGTGTTGGTGTTCCCTATTTGGTCTTAGCCAACTTGATGATGTAATGTGTTGCGAAGGTTTAGAGCATGATTGGCAGATCTAAGCATCTTCATGATGACATTATTTTTCCATTAGTATACTCAATGAAAAACATTGACAAAGTATTATCGATAGACAACAAGCATCACTGGCGAACCATAGGCAGTACCGGTGAAATGCAAGCATACCTAACATAAAAAAGATTTTGAGAAAAATGCTAAGTATAAAAGTGACAAGCATCACCGGTGACCACAAGCATCACTGGCGACCACAAGCATTACCAGTGACACATTTTTCATAACTAACTTGACAAAAATAGAAAAGGCATACCCGACGAGAAGTTCAAGAAAGGAACACCGATGACCAAGAAAATCAACAATCAAAACCGATAGACAGATCAAGAACCCGCCAATTGTGGATCTGAGTTTTACACGATGGATAAAGCAATGTAATTCTATTTATAGAGTTTTTATTTGTTTTAAATCATAATTTGATGGTCATGCAAGCTTTATGTAAATGCTTTAAAGCATCCTAACAGATCTAAAGCATATCTAACTAAAGATCAAGGTCAAGTTGTATACCTTAGATCTAGAGTTAACTTGCGATACATGAATCAAGAATTGAACCTAAACTAGTATAAATAGATGTTCATACTCAATTGTAAGTAATATGAATTCTTATTATTGATAGGCACGAAGAGAATCTAAAGAGCAGAAGGCAGAATTCATGCAAAGATCAGAAATAGAGTACATCAGTTTTCAAGAACACACAGAGGCTACCGACGAGCAGATAAAGGTATTATTCAATCATGGAAGGATGATTACTAATATATATGAAGCTTTATAGGATCTGTTATCAACAATTTAATATTGCATTTATCATTAGATCAAAGACTTATGTAGTTGTATTCTAACAAGTGCATCACATCTAAAATCCTTTTGTAGAAGGTGGACTTAACCGTTCTTTCCAAATCTCTTAACAGAGTGCACACTTAACATTGTTGCTAAAGCTTCAAATGAAGTAGATCTTAATAGGTCTTGACTATAATACTCCTAATAGGGTAGGTCATCAGAAGTGACCAATTGTAAGCCTTAACCAGCCCCTTCTTATTTGCAGATAGTGAAGTTTGTGGGTAACAATCTCCATTGCAGTTTTTACTTCCTTAACAGAAGTTTTCTGTGATATCATATCTTGTGTCATGTGTTATCTATTTTCATGAATGTTTCTATTATTGTTACATATCAAAAGAATGTATGATATGATTACATATGCATAAAGAAAGATGAACAGTTAGATAAGATAAAATACAAATTGATGACTAAGGGTTAATGGGCTAACCAAGAAAAGTTTTAGAAGTACTAATTCACCCCTCCCCTCTCAGTACATCATCTCAATATAGTTCCAACAATTGGCATCAGAGCTAAGCCTCTCTTTGAAAAGCTTAAATACTTGAGAGAAAAGATCAGAGAAATGGACAAGTTTAGACTGGACATGAGTATTGAGAATGAGCAGTTACAAATGCAAATAAACTATGAGCAGTACAAGGAGGCAAAGATAAAGCTGAGAAAACTTCTTGATGAAAGGCAGATTATGGCAACCAGGCTGAATGAGAAAGACAACAAAGAAATGGAAATACAAGAGTACTTTGAAACAACAGAATCATCATTGAGAAAAAATTCAAATGCATCGGTTGAAGAACTTACAAGTATGTAAGAGATCAATCTACATCTGACAGATCAGATCAAGATGCTGAAAATTGGTCAAGAGAATCAAATGGTAAAAATGATTGATGTTATGAATGATGCAAGAAAATCTGAAAATGAAAGAACACTAGCCATTGATGATAGGAGGAAAATTATAGAGAAACTACAAGAGAAAGAATCAGAAATTCTATGACTGACTGAGCATCACCATGAGGTTACCAACCAGATTATTCTTATGAGTCAAGAAGCAAATAGATCAAATATATAACTCATTGAAATAATATAGATCATGGGTGAGCTAAGAGAAGAGAATGAGAAATTGAAGCATGAAATCAAAGTCCAGAATTAACATAATGAATTGATCAAAAAGGCTGAGGATAGCAACCGAAGGATGGATGATTTTCTTGATGGACAAAGAAGAGAAAACAACTACACATGATTAGGAGACAATGAGAATGGAGAATCCTCTAATCAATCTGATAAGAGGAATGCTCTCACAGCCCCAAGATCCAAGAAGTTGTCATGCAATCATAGTGGAAAACTAGGCCACACCTCAAACATCTGCAGAAGAAAAATGAAATGTAGTTCTCAAGAACAATCTACTTTTATTGGTAATTGTTATAAATGTCAAAAGAAAGGACACAAGGCACATGAGTGTTGATCCAAAGTGATGAATCCAAAGAGAAAAACCTATATGGAAAAGTACTGTCCTACATGAAAGATGAATGGGCATACACATAAGGAATGCTAGGAAAAGAATAACAAGGCATGGACTCTAAAGGAGAATGATAAAAGCTAAAAACTAGCAAGAGGAGGTAACTCATATGTTTGGGACTATAACACATGGGTAAATTGCATAGCATGTGGAAGGTTTGGTCATATTTCTGCCAACTATATGAGAAAGTGGACCAAAAGGTCAAGAGGATGGACCAATCCAGGTATGGCATGTTTGCACTATCATAAGGTTGGACATGTGATAAAAGATTACAAAGATCGACTGACAGACACAAATACTCATCCCAATGGAAATACCATTGATGAAATCAAAATAATGAGAAACAAGATGTGGGTAAAAGCCACAAACACTGAAGGTGATGGTACAAGAAATGCAAATGATGACACCCCATCCACTGGATCTAGTGACATCACTACATCTAACTAGATTGCACAAGTAAGTATGGAACTACATTATCACAAGTTTTACTATGCATCGGTTCCATTACACATAGTTCATATTGTAATACAGGCATGAATAAAGATGCAATATATTATTACTTGTTAATCTATTGAAAAGGAACCATCGGTTATTGGGCACAATCTGTATCGGTGAACACACAAAAAAGATATGAAATACTTATCAGAATGTATCGGTCATTACACAAGCTGAGTGTAACCCGAAGAGTATTGGTGTACACTAAATCTACAAAAACTATTGTCACAACATCACCGATGATCATCGGTGAATTCTCAAAAATTGCTAAGCTACCCTGATGATTTGCACAGACACCAGAGATGTCATAAATGTATTTACCAACAAAAGTAGTGTTCATAAACTGATGAGTTGATAAGCATTAATGACAACTTAGGGCACCAAAAATAATAAAAGCCCGACGGGCAAGCTCATTTTTTCACCTACAATTTTCGAGCAGAGCAGAGCGATTTTAGTGCAATTTGAGAAGCGACCCAGCAGAAGGAATTCACTGAGCATTCAGATTCAAAGGAGATCACAGACATTCAGTAAGTTAATCCACTCACCAATAGCACTATTTTGATTTACAGAAAGCCCTAAATTTCAAATACGATGGCATCAACATCTAGGATAGAGAAAATCAAGGTTGACAAGAAGAAACCTTATAGACTTGTTAGTAGAGGGGCATGTGCTAAACCCAAATATAAGTTACATCCTAAGATAGCCTCTCAACTAGACAATTCTAGAGCATTCTCCTGAATCCTAGCTAGGGTTTTATTGGTGAAGGATGTTAGGTCCTATATTCACTGTAAGATCTCAGAGATAGGAGATTTAGACCTTGATAACACCCATGCGACACTTTGTGATGAAGGTGGAAAGCTCAATGAAGAGCATAAACACTTGGAAGTGAAAGGACTCACAAATGCACTTCATTTTCCTAGGGTTTTCAAAACAAAGTGGATCAAAATTGTTCTAAGCAGAATCCATGACAATGCTCTATGGTTGAATAAACCAAATGCTATAACAAAGGATGTTATACACGCTGTGACTGGTTATCCAACAACCGACAAACCTTAGGCTCACAAACATCCACCTCTTGCAGAAGTGGAAAGGTTAGCCGGTGTAAAATTAGACAAGAGGGCATTGAAAGTAAATACTATTACTGATATAGAGCTAAATTTTGGAGCATGCGTAGTTGGATATAAGATTTTCCAAGCTAGCAGAATGAACAATATTTCTAGCACTGCAATGAGCACAACTTATAAGATCATCAAACAAGGGAAGACGATGGATCTGGTAGAGATCCTATTGCATCAATTTGAGGAGAACATGTGCACCATAAGGTCCTCAAGGAAAAATACATGTAAGTTTAGTTCCCTCATAATGTGTATATTCTTTTACTTCGAAGAGTATTTTCCTTCAATAGGAAAAGTAGCATGGGACACAAGTAGACCGATTACCATGCAAATAAGTGAATTCATAGAATCACTTGGTACAGACTTTGAAAATGTAATGCATGAGTATTTCAAAGCCATTAAGGAAATGCAACAATCTAGGAGCATAATTCCTGAAATTCTGATAGAGGAATACAAAGAAGATATTTTTTTTTATGGTGGATACAGATTTCACCTACATTCAAGCTGTAATTCCTAGGAAATCATGGCTTGAAAACCTAGATTATGAAATCAAAACTGGATTAGAAAAAAAATGCATTTAGGCATTGTTAAATGAACCCATTGACAACAAACAACTGAGATTTGGTACCTATGAGGAAGCTAAACTAAAGATTAAATCAAATCTTGTTGTCAAGAAGGCTATAAAGTAGTCTAAAAGAATGGTCAAGAATTTGAAAAAGAACTTGAATATATCTTCTGGTGGAGAAGAAGAAGAAGAGGGTAAGGAGGAAAAACAAAGTGAGGAGGAGGACATTGAGGAACAACTTCCCATCGGTAATAAAATAGAGACAAATGAATCAGAAGAAGAGAAATATGATTCACCACCTCCTCCTCCAACTAAAAAGGCTAGAACTAGAAGCAAAACAACACAAGATGCTATTCCCTCTCCCATGGTAAAAGGGAAGGTGTAAAAGAGGCAACCTACACCTAAAAAGGCTAACCAACCAGCTAGGGCACCTGCAAAGAGGAGAAAATATGTTTAGACAGATGAAGAATTAGAAGATTCAACAATGGATGAACTTGACACTGTCAGACTAGAAAAGGAAAAAGCAAAAGTTACATCACCACCTGATGACATTGATAGCATATGTAAGTACATTTATGAAGCTGCATCTATTGGACATCCAAAAATTAGGAAATGGTTATGATGGGATACAGTAGACAAAATAAGATTGAAGATGCACTTATTTCTAAAATGTGCAAACATTATTATGTCCCACTACACTTCACAAGACAAGATGTTCCACAAGAAATTTTGGATAAGATTTCCTCTAGATTCACTTTTGCACTCCATGAGGAGAAGAGGATAAGAGAAAGAGTACTAGTCTCTCTTATGCCTCTTGATTCAACAACAGAGGAAATCAATGAAGTAATGGAGAAATATACAAAGAAATTCTCACCAAAACTAAGAGCTTACAAATTTCTTCAAGGAAAGCTTATAGAGCTAGAAGAAGATACTCATCAAATATGGAGTGGAATACTAAAACCTAATGAGAAAAATAGTCCTAAAAAGGAACCTATCAACAAAACAGGTAACTCAACAGTTGAGTTAGATAGTGAAGAGGTACAGATTAGAGGCCAAAAACAAACTGATGTTATAGATTAGGAATGGTCAAAGGATGGTAAAGATGATCAAATACCAACAACCCCCATCCATAATAACTTAGAGGATGAAGAAGTTACCAAAGAGGAACTTTCAATAAAGGGTAAATTAGATGTTGATATGAATGATGATTCATGGTTAGACAATATTATCGACACTATTATAGGAAAAGATCCTGCAGTAGAGATCCAAAAAGATGAAGACATCAATGCTACTGCAGAGGGAAATATCGATGAACATGACATAGCTATTGACACTGCAACTGTCAATACCCCGAGAAATATGAATATATTAATAGATGCTATTGATATACAGTCAAGCCAGGATAAATCATCTAAGAAAGATGATGATATACCCAAGGATATGGGTACCGATGAAAACCAAGGTGCATCCAACACTCCTAAGGATACAGACACTGAAATGAAGGATGCAACCGATGAGCAATAGGATGTATCAAAAGAACAAAGTAAAGAGGTAGATAAAAAAATTGATGACACAATGAGAAAGGTTGAAGAGAAAGATAAGAGTGAGGAAGTTAAGAGAAATAAGGAAATAAAACAAAAATAAGATTCATCTATTGATACACCCAAGGTACGTGAGGAGACATCTTCACCAAACCAGCCAATGAACACTGAACAGATACAAAAGGATGCCTCATCCTCTAGACACTCACCAACTAAATCAACCTAGTCTCAAGCCTTACAAATGGTATTACATCAGTCTGCTACCCAGCCAAAGAAGAAGAAGAAGAAGAAAATAGTAAAGAAGGATATATTGGCTGTGACACTTGATGAAGTCATTAAAGTTCTAAACTGGGACATTACCACTTTGGACAGTGACAAACTTCAAGAGTTTGGAGTGCTCTGTCAGAGGAAAGCCATATAGAAGAAGATGATCCAAGAACACAGAGAAAACATGGCACTTGAAAAACCTAAAGAGATACTCAACCAACTGGTTCCTGAAGTGAAACTTGAAGAAAATACTTCAGTCAAGGAACAAATTGTTGTTCTCACCAACACTATAACAGAGCAAGGTATAGAGGCAAATCAAGCAATGGAAGAGAAAGCAGAAAATAAATATAAATTCAAGCTAATTGATAAAATCAGCCAAGAAGTGGCACTGAACAAGGTAAAACTCTCAGAACTCAGTGATGAATTAGAGCCAATGATTGTTGAGGCAATCACCTTAGTTTAGAAAATGTGCACAGTAGAGAAATATGGAAAAGAGAATAGTGACAAACTTGCAGAAATTGACTCAAATGTCACAAAGAGTGCACAAAGCCTAACCTCACAAGTTGATAGCATAAAGGCACATCATGACATGGTCATTGAGGAAAATAGGCTAAGACAAGAAATATGGGTTGCTGAGACTCAATTCAAAGGTGAGATCATTGAACTACAAGCACATATTCTACCAAATCTTAAAATTATGCAGCAACATATTTCTGAAGCAAGAAATATGATAGCAACCCCAGAGATGTCTGTAGTAGACATAATCTATGATATCCATGTAAGTATTTCACTAGAGCACATGGCTCTAGAAATTATAAAGGATAAATGGGAGAAAATGATGAACTCAAGTCCTCATATTCCCACCTTTTTGAAAAATTTTAAGTACCTTTGCCTTTAGAATCAAAAAAGGAGGAAAGGCAATGTATATAGTTATGTACAATACATATATCAGTTGAAAAAGAAAAGATAAAGGATATATATATACTTACACTTACTGACATATACATAGGGGGAGTCATTCAAATGACTAAGGAAGAAGTATACACAGGTGTACATACTAATACACTCAGTATGTTGCACATATCATGTTTTTGATACTAATGTCAAAGGGGGAGATTGATGACATTATTTTGAGATTAGTATACTCAGTTAAAAACATTGAAAAAGCATTACCGAAAGAAAACAAGCATCACCAGAAAACCATAGGAAGTACCAGTGAAATGCAAGCATACCCAATAGAACAAAGATTTTGAGAAAAATGCGAAGTATAAAAGTGACAAGCATCACTGGTGACAACAAGCATCACCGGCAACCACAAGCATTACCAGCGACATATTTTTCAGAACTAACCCGATAGAAATAGAAAATTCATACCCGATGACAAGTTCAAGAAAGGAACACTGACGACCAAGAAAATTGACCATCAGAACCGACAGACAGATCAAGAACCTGCAAATTGTGGATTTGAGTTTTACACGACAGATAAAGCAATGTAATTCTATTTATAGATTTTCTATTTGTTTTAAATCATAATTTGATGGTCATGCAAGCTTTTTGTAAATTCTTTAAAGCATCCTAATGGATTTAAAGCATATCTAACTAAAGATCAAGGTCAAGTTGTATACCTTGGATCTAGAGTTAACTTGTGATGCATGAATTAAGAATTGAACCTAAACTAGTATAAATAGATGTTCATACTCAATTGTGAGTAACATGAATTCTTATTATTGATAGCCATGAAGATCATCTAAAGAGTAGAAGGTAGAATTCATGCAAAGATCAGAAATAGAGTACATCAGTTTTCAAGAACACACAGAGGCTATCGACGAGCAGATAAAGGTATTATTCAATCATGGAAGGATGATTACTAATATGTATGAAGCTTTATAGGATCTATTATCAAAAATTGAAGATTTAATTTATCATCAGATCAAAGACTTCTATATTTTCATTCTAACAAGTGCATCACATCTAAAATCCTTTTGTAGAAGGTGGACTTAACCGTTCTTTCCAAATCTCTTAACAAAGTGCACACTTAACAGTGTTGCTAAAGCTTCAAATGAAGTAGATCTTAACAGGTCTCCACTGTAATACTCCTAACAGGGTAGGTCATCAGAAGTGACCAATTGTAAGCCTTAACCAGCTCCTTCTTATCTGCAAATAGTGAAGTTTGTGGGTAACAATCCCCACTACAGTTTTTACTTCCTTAATAGGAGTTTTCTGCGATATCATATCTTGTATCATGTGTTATCTATTTTCATGAATGTTTCTATTATTTTTACATATCAAAAGAATGTATGATATGATTACATTTGCATAAACAAAGATGAACAGTTAGATAAGATAAAATACAAACTGATGACTAAGGGTTAATGGGCTAACCAAGAAAATTTTTAGAGGTACTGATTCACCCCTCCCCTCTCAGTACATCATCTCAATATAGTTCCAACACTTCAAGGTTGTTGATATGGATGATCGAAATGTCCTATACAACATTCAATGGATTACATTGACAATTGAATTGTGATTTATTATTTGTTTGCAATTAGGTCCCTGACCGACCTAGTTGAGATGAGTTGATGAATTATATTCATAGATTTAACCATTTGAAGTTGCAAAGTAGAATAGAAGTGTGAGAATGTATGGAAAATTTGAATAAATTATTTACATGATGTTGTATGAATATGTATGAATGGAATCCAAAATAAGTCAGATATTTGTGTGCTTCATTGGAACTATTTTTTCATAACAGATGTTATCAGTAAGTTCATGTGTTTGGACTATAAGTCCTCTTTGATCTGTGATCACATTGTTGTTGTAAGGAACTGATCATTCCTGTAATTATGTTTGAGAAGTGATATCTAGGAAGTGTACCTAATTGCAAGAGTATTCCCATTTGTAATACTCCTAATAGGGTATAATATTTATTACTGAGTGTATTCAATTGTGGGTTTCATCCCCACCATGGTTTTTCCACTAACAAGATTTCCACATCAAACATATTTATGTTATGTGTTGCTTATTGTGTTGATATATTGCTTTCCTTTTTATCATTTAGATATGATATTAAAGTTTGTAATATGGTGAAAGTTTAATGATATTGTGGCACACCTGATTCACCACCCCCCCTCTTAGTTGTGTGTGTGCTTCTTAAGGTCTAAAAATTGGTATCATAGCTAGTGTATTCTTTGAGAATCTTGACCACTTGAGGATATCTGGGATGTCAACATTTAAGAAGAATAGTCCAAGATTTGAAGGAACAAATTATACTATATGGAAGGACCAGATGATTACACAATTGAGATGCCTTAGTGAAGAACATTGGGCTGTTACAAATAAAGATTACAAGCCTCCTTCTAATCTTACTACTACGAGTGTTGATAAGAAGAAAGAATATGAGATTAATACCAGAGATTATGAATCCTTGAAGAGTTCATTATCAGATGATGAATATACAAATGTACTAGGATTGGAGAATACACATTAAGTATGGGAAACGTTAGAGACATTATATGAAGGAGACAAGTTTGTGAATCAAGTGAAGCTACAAAGCGAGGAAGATATGAATCATTGAGGATGAGAGAAGATGAGAACATTACTATGTATGTGAATAAGATAACCAAACATTTTTGTGGAATCATATGTGTTGGTGGAACATTGGAGGTGTTAGGGATTTTTCTTGTATGAATCACAGTGCTTGAATAATTACTTGAACACCATGCAGTCTATATTGATTCAAATGCAAGGAAAGCCTAATTACTAAGGATTGGATAAGATCCTTCTTCATTTTTGAGCTCCACAAATACCCATGTAGGTTTTACCTCTTTATGATTATTGATTACACAATATATATAAAAGTGGACACTGATTTGCTATGTATCTTTATTAAACCAGCTTGTGAAACACCTTGCAAATGACCAAGCATAACCAAATGCAAAACTTACCCACAAAAACCATGATTGTAAAAATAGCATAAATTAGTGATACAAGGATTTTCATCCTTCTTCCTCTTGATTTTAGGAGGGATAACCTAATGATTCACTCTTCAAGGAATCACTAAAATGGACACTGTCCTGCTGACATGAGTCCTTACTGAGTTCAGTTTGTTTGTTCTTAGTAACAGAAGTATTTTGATTGAAATAATTTTGAATAGTTTTGAAAACTTGGATGATGATAGATTATTAGACTAAGACCTAGATCAGTGCCTATCCTTTGGGTTATAGAGTCAATAAGCCCAAGTCTCTCATAAAAAAAATACTGTAAGCTACCTTACAACCTTTATGCAATTCAGATAAACTGCCTTAAAAATTATCTAGTTACCTCTAAAATATGGTATCAAATCTTTAAATACTGATATGCTCCCTGAAACTACCCACAAAACTTAGTTCTTTACATGAAAGAAACTTGTAAGTAATTAAATAGTTACCTTGTAACCAAAATGCTTCAGACTACCTTACAAACTTAAGCATAAAAAAGCATACAAAGGAAATAAAGAGACAACAATAGAGAAGAGTAAAATTGAACCATATTTTATTGATGTGATCCTTCTTTCATACATGAAAAATCTTTGAAGCTTGAAAACACAGACACAAATTGAGAAAGTCTACTTTTACAATATATTTCATCTCTCTTTTCAATTACAAACTTTTGACTATTTATAGGTCTTTAACCATCTTGGAATCCTTTTCAAAAGGATGCAACAAGCTTCGGATGGTCTCACAAAACCTAACCCTAAAATTATAGAAAAGACAAAAGAGGAGAAAGAAGAAGCGATGGAAAGACAAAGTCAAAAAATGAAATCTAATATTCTTTGTTCCTCTATTTATCTGGCACCTTCACTTTGACAGTTTTCATGGTAGCTGGTATCATGTATGTCAAACTTGGGCGACCATCTTTACATGCTCACCTACTTTTCTTTAGTAATAATTGACATTATTCATACTCAACAATGAGGTGGCAAATGTTCACCTTTATTCGTCATCCATGATTTCTTCCTCTATCACGGGTTTCTTTTTCTTGAGCCTAGTGATCAGTTCCCATGTTGTCACTTCATCATGGGTTGGCCACTTGAAGTCTTGGGTGGCTTGCACTTGTGCCTTTTGCCTCTCCCATCTAACATCAGTGATCTTCTTAACATCCAATAAAAACTTACTCATGTCAGTTTTTGCCTTGAATGCCTCATCTAAAATCTTATTAAAACCCTCAATGTCCACATCTAATCCTATAATAAATGCCTCATTGTTAGGCATCTTGCTGTCAAACTCATTCCTCCAGGCATCTAAATCCTTTACCTAATCATCTTCTCCTCTTAGGGAGGGAACAAATTTATTAAAATCTGCAGCAAAGAGGCTCAATTTTACCTCTATTTGATTCAACTTGCCCTTGAAGAATGAGAGAGAAATATTAACCTTTTTGATCTCATCTTCCACCTCTATTACTATCTCTGGAAAATCTAATCTCAGGGATTGCAAAGATGCAATCTTTTCAAATAGTTGCATTCTAGTAGACCATTTGGTAAAGTAGGGGTTTAAAATGGCAAGATACCCCATGACCTCAGCATGCAAAGTTGGCAATTTGTTATAGGCATTAAGGATAATAGTAGTCTTATCCTTCAAGACTTCAATCCTATGTAGTAGAATGTCCCTTAATGCATTAAAGGCTATTTTATTCTTCTTTTGTCCTATATCCTCCTTCTCAACCACCTCTTTTGATTTTTCCTTGTCTTCAATTTGCAAAGGCTGTGGTTGTATAGGCACATACATCACCTCAGGCTTCTCCTCTAATTCCTTCATTAATTTCTTAATTACCTGATCTTGCTAGTGCATCTGGATATGGCACAATTCTCGGTCTTTAGCCAATGCACTGGTCTCCTCTATTAGCATGTTACACTTGTCAGACAACTATTTTGTCTTGTCCTCATTCAAGTGTGCCCAATGTGTCATGATCTGGGATATTTCCAAATCCCTTGTATTCTATACAGACCAGACCATTTGATTGCCTACCATGTTTTCTTGAATGTTTACTAGCTGAGGCTTCTGGTCCTTAGGGAAAAGGTTCCACATTGCAAAGGCTTGATATTTTGGGCTATACCCAAATCCTTTAATCATATCCCCTATTTGCATTTCACTTGACATCTTCAAATCTGGCTGCTTTTGTATTTGATCAATTATGAAGGCAGAAGCCAAATCCCAACCCTCAACAAGCAATATGCCACTGTCCAATACCATTTTTCTGGCTTCATCAGGTGAGATGTCCTCACTGTCTGGGTCATATGATTGTAGGGCCACTAGGGCCTCATTTGTTACTTTCTCCTGCCCGTTAATAGTTAACTAAGCTCTAATTTGCTCCTTTTTTGTGCCATCTTACAAAGTCTTTAAACTGCTCAGTCTTAATGAAATTATCATCATTTAGAAGTTGTTGTTGATGTAACAACCTTTTATAAACACAAGCTTTAAGGGAAAATTCAACATTCTCTTCCATATCAGGTTGCTTTTTCTTGCCCTCCCTAATCAATTTTCTTAGGTTATGATCATATAACCTATTCCTAGGCACTAAGGCACTTGCTTTATCTTTTCTCTTTTCTTTCCTTTCAACTGAAAGCTGGCCTATTTCCAACTTTTGCCTTTTAGCTAAAGGCTCCTCTACATCATCAGGTTGTGTGGCTACTATTAAATCAATAATATGGCCTTTAACACCTTGCAACTGTGGTATCTCAACAACATCATGTTGAGGCTGAACATATCTAGTAGGACGAGCATAGTCACTATCACTACTACTATCATACTCAGATTCTGAATGATCTGGCCCCTGAGCACCCTTCTTATCAAGAACAGTTTCTAGTTGTTCAGTAAGCACATAAAAGTTATCAATCATGGCTTTGATTTTGTCAAAATATTGCAAGTTAGGGTAAAAACCTCCAAAAGCCAACCCATTTCTTTTGATTTGTCTTTCAAGGTTCAACAACTCCTGAATCCTTGTTCTCCTTGTCTTGATCTCATCTTCATCAAGAATATTCCTTGTTGCATATTCCTCAATACATTCACAATGAACATTTGTATTGGGAATTGTGGGAGTATATAATTTCCTGACTCCTGCCATGAAACCTTCAGGATCAATGTATCTATACGAGGCTGTCCCCATTCTGCAACTTTCTAACCACTAATTGACTGAATCAATGGCACCCTTGCCAATAGTAAAATCTAAAATTCTGAACTATCTAGGGGTTATGGTCCCCTTTCTGTGTGATGCAAAGTGCTCATTGTCTGGTAACAACAATTGCCAAAACAAATTCCATTGCAGCAACTCTTGCAAGCACATGGTAAGGAAAGACATGAGGTGGATGTATGCATCCATATACCCTTATTATGGTATAGTTCTCCTCTAAGAAGAAATCTCCCCAATTATGGTCTCCCTCCCATTTATCCGAGTAATCACAAGGCCTTAACAGTTGCATAACCTTGATTGGGACCCTTGTCCTGCTGATTATCAAGCTATGCACTATTGGGTAGACAATCCAATTTTGAAATGCACAGTAATCGCAATCCCTAGATGTATAATTCCAAATATTTATCCAGAACTGGATAGGATTAGGTCCATCTTGATAAAACCTTTGAGGCGTCAAATTACTCACATCCATGATTACAAAATTAAAATGCAATAGGAGATGCATGAGGATGGAGTAGTGTAAGAACTTGGGCTCTTTCTCGTTACGATCTTTCATCTTCTTCTGAGTTGCTATGAATCCCTCATGCATCTTGTCAATGATATACTATATATAATCATAGCTAGTGCTAGAATGCACCTCCTGCAAATCATCAATTCATGTCTTCAATTTAGCATGCTATGAATTAATTGAAAACCTAGCCGTAGCCCTTGAGTGTGATAGGAAATCAAATTCATATATGTGCAAAAATTTATAAAATTTGAATGTGACGATATGTTTCACTGTGATTGGCCTTCTATCATACATCTCAGCTACCCCTTTTTGCATAGTAATCAATATCCAAGGTTGTCATTGGACGCTGAATGATTCATGTTGTCATTTCAGACACTGTTGCCTTTTCTTATGATTTCATATTAAGCGACTACACGATTGGATATGATCTCCTTGTCACTGACCCAAGTCTTTAACCCCTAATTCTTCTGGAGACTTAGCGACTATGTAACTTTCCCTATCTTAGCTAACCACAGTTTACTTCTAGCGATCACGCGACTGTGTAAATCAAAGTCGCTGGAAGAAAATTTTAACTCATGTTTTTCTTGGAGAATCTTTGACTAACCATTACTCTTAACTTTCATGGTTATCTCCATGTTGTTGAATGCTTTCTTTTCTTTATGTGACCACGTGACTACCTTTAGTTGCCTAATCACTAAACACCAATGTTAAGTGACTTACCCTTCAGAGACAATGCGACAAGTCTTTTTCCCTTTGGCTCATCTAGTGACCATGCAACATACCCTTACCTCTAAGTCGCAAGTACCTTTTCCTTTGGGACCTTTTATTTGGAGACTTTGCGACCACCATAGGATCTCTGAATCATTGCATCTAATGGCCTCCATTAAATCGGTGAGTAATATATCATACCTTCAAATTTTCTTGAGACTACATGACAACAAAGACTTTTATACTTAGTCTCTTAGTTGCTAAATAGTCTTTTTCCATTTGGAGACCATGCGACAAGATTATTTAGTCAACTCACCTTTGGACACGTGTCTTGTTCATTACTCATCTCTGCATTGCTGAATGGAAAGCTGACACAGCATCTCAAACTGGTGATAACCTGACTGTGTTTTATTTCAAACTGCATACGGTTAGTCGCGAAGTCTCAATCATTTTCACTTAACCACCATTCTTTCTAGAGACTATAGTGATTGACCGTGTACTTCTTAGTTAACTGTAGGCCAATCTAGCGATTATGCAACATGAAGAAATCACCAAGTCTCATGATAAACTGTTAATAGCTGATCTTTTCTCATGACACCATGACTTGTCTGTGGGCCCTTTCACCAACTGCTTACCTGTTTTACTCATTTAGAGACTATGTGACTGAAGGGCTCTGCCAAGTCTCCAAAAGCAAAAGTAATATTTGAAATATTTTGGAGACATCTCAACATAAGGTATTTGCCAAGTCTCTAGGAACAAAGGAATATGCCATCTGGATCATGCGACTAGGCGACCAAGCTTTTTAACACATGACTTAAGTGAACTCAAAAAAAGTAATGCCAAAATAGAAGTGAGATAAACATTTAAGGGTTTTTCAAATTTGGCTAATAAACAAGACCTAGGGTTTTGAGGCTTTGCAATTTTTACATGGGTTCTGACCTAAAAACCAGAAGATTTGATCATAGAGAAGACAAATAAAACTGAGAGACTTCTTCTTTTAGGCACAAAGCAAGCATGAGGACCACAAATAACTGTCAAAGAGACTAGAACTAGGAATACAACCAAGAGTGGATCTAATGAGGATTGACTAAACACAGTTTATGGAAAAGAACCACAAAATCTCTGGTTGCAGACCACACCAAAAAATAGAGCAGAACACAAAAAACACAAAGGAAAATATTCATAGAGCCTACAAATAGAGAAAGGGAAGATTTACATATGATACATATTTACTTGTGCACTACTTTGATTTTTACTCAAAGAAAGCCTTCAAAAATTGCCCATGCACAGGCAACTCAAAACTTTCTCCCTCCATATTTTTTAATAGATATGAGTCTTTGCCAAAATTGTCTGAAATAATATAAGGTCCTAGCCACAAAGACTCAATTTTTTTGTGCTTACCTTTGTCCTCTACCCTTGCATTCCATTGGATAACTAATTCACCAGCTTGAAACTTTCTGTTAGTAGCCCTTTTGTCAAATAGATACTTCATTTTTTGTTGTAAATTTATGTTCTCTCTCTGACTATCTCTCCTTGTTTCATCTAATTCTATCAATTGTATCATCCTATCTTGCATCTTGTCAGAGACATCTAAATGTTCTTCTTGTATGAATAGGAAAATAGGTAATAGATTGTTAATTGGAAATCTTGCTTGTAAAACATATACTAAATCAAAAGGAGATTTACCAGTTTCCTTTTTGAGTGTTATCCTATCAGCCCAAAGAGCTAGTTTCAATTTTGTATGCCATGTTCTCTTTTTTTGTTCCAGAGTCCTCTTTAGTATCTTCAATATGCTTTTATTACTAGACTCAGCCTATCCATTAGCCTATGGGTGATATGGGGATGAGTATGATATTATAATCCCATACCTTTCACAGAAACTTGTCATTTCTTCTGATCTAAAACTCATAGCATTATCCATTACTAATTTACTAGGCACACCAAACTTGGTTAAAATATTATCCATGAGAAACTCAGTAACCACATTGCTTGTTGCGCTCCTTGTAGGGATTGCTTCAATCCATTTAGTAAAGTAATCAGTAGCAACCGATATCCAACTATGCCCTGCACTAGACTTCTCCTCAAATTCACCAATAAATTCAATCCCCCACATAGAAAAAGGAGCCTCAGTACTCACTGGATTCAGCAACAGAGCACCCGCAAATTTCAATTTATTGGAAAACCTCTGACATGGTTCACATTTCTTGACATGTGTATAAGTATCTTTGAACACGGTAGGCCAATAATACCCTGATCTCAAAATCTTATGGGCAGTGGTTTTAGAAGAAAAGTGACCTCCACATTCCCCTTCATGCATCTCAGTCAGAACCTTCTCAGCTTGGTATTTGTCAAGGCACAACAATAGTACACCATTCTTATCTTTCCAAAACAAATCACCTTGGATCAAAATATACCTTTGAGTTTGCAATTTCAGACTCCTCTTCTGATTTTCAAACAAACGATCAGGACACTTAGCATTTTTGAGAAAGAAAACAATATCTGTATAATATGGTTACCTTTCTATACTAGTAATGGCTTTGTCATGTATTTCTGTCTGGTTCAGCTGTACTAAATCGAGGTTCTCTTCTATCATAATCTTTTCCAAGCCTTGTCCTCTTATTAATTTGGTGGTATTGATTTCAAGATTGAATTCTTGAATTCTTGTAATCCACTTGCACCTCTTTCCAATTACCTCTGACTCTGTGAGGATATCTTTTACTGCTGAATGAGGAACATAGGTCTGCACCTTAGCACAAACCAAGTAGGACCTAAAAGACTTTACAGCCTTTATCAATGCATAAGCCTGCTTTTCTATTCTTTCATAGCTAAGCTCTGTAGCCTGCAAGGATCTACTATAAAAATCTATGGGATGTTCAAATCCTTGTTCATCCTTTTGAAGCAATATGGAAGAAATTGTATGAAATGATGCAAATTAAAACAAAGAGAAAGGCTTAGTGTAATCTAGAGATTTCAAAACTGGAGCCTCTTGCACTGCCTTTTTGATTATTTCAAATGCTTGTTGAGCTTCTTCATTCCAAACAAACTTAGCATCTTTCTTTAGCAATTTTACAATGGGTTTAACAATTTCTGCAAAATTGACTATAAATCTTCTGACAAAATTTATCTTTCCTAA
>MU228093.1:2477666-2507564 GCA_018584345.1 Thuja plicata
TCAATCAACTCATCCATAGAAACAACAGATCCATTAGCAAGGCTTCTAAACCATTCTCTTGCATCCTCAACTAAGGATTGAACAAATAATTTCATTAATACATCCTCATGGGTGATATTCAAGTCATTAAAAAAATCAATGAATTTCCTTAAATGTGTTTCACAAGTGATAACATTATTACCTGCAAACTTTGGGAGCTTTTCTCCTATATCACCCACATCTTTAGGAAAAGCATTAGGGTATCCTAGGATACCAACAAAATCAAATTTCTTATACCTCTTAGTATGCAGTGGTTTCCTTTGAAAACCATCATCTTCCTTAGAAGTAGTAGCCTTTGTTTTAGAAACTGTAATATTCTGTGGCCCAGTATGAGAATATTTTGAAGACTGTAAAAAATATATCTTTTTCTTCATTTCAATTGTTGCAGCTTCCATTTGTGCCTTTTCTAACATTTTTTCCATTGTTTCTTTTTCAATTCTCAATTTTTATAAGTCAATTTCTAATTTGGACATTTGTTCTATCAAAGGCTTCTGAAATTTAGGTTCTTGATCTCTATGTTCACTCATCTTTTGTTTACCCTTATTCATTTGTAAAGTAGAAGCTTTATGATTGAATGGTATTTCTTGGTCCTTCTGAGACCTCTCTGTATCTTTCATATTTTGATATTTTGAAGATATTTTTCTATTGTTATTAAGATCCTTATGATCATTCTTTTTATTTCTCATTTCTCTCTCCTTTTTCATTTGTTGAACTAGGGCGAGCTGTTTCAAAATGAACTTCTCTTCATTTGCTAGCATATCAGAAGGGGCATCTTCTAAATCTGAACTAGGTGTAGTAATCTCCTCTCTCTCATTTGAAGTAGAAGTGACTGTGGGTGTTTCTAATACTCTTTTAGTAGCCTCCTCATATTCTAAAGTATTTCCATCATGAGAACGATGATTGGTATTCATATCTCTCATGATATTAACCTCTTTACCTTTTAAAGGGGTTTCATCCATACTAACTTGATTTCTCTTTTTCCTCCAAGACACTCCTATTCTTGAGGATGATGGAATTCCCTCATGTAATACCCTTTTAGGATTAGTTCTTACCCTTGATCTAGTATTCATTCTAAAAGACATTTATTTCTTTTACACTAATCTCAGAGATTTTCCTTTTAGAGTCGCCACCCAATAGCTTAGGATGAATAATTATCAAATGGTAATTTATCAATAGCCACAAGTATGATTTGTAAACAAGTTAACCTTTTAAGTGCCAGAGATTTCTGATTACTTGGGCAAGAAATATTCTGAAAATTCTTAACCAGATTTTAGAAATTCTTATTCCCCAGTGGAGTCGCCAATTTGTTAGGGATTTTTATTGTATGAATCATAGTGCTTGAATAATTACTTGAACACCATGCTGTCTATATTTATTCAGATGCAAGGAAATCCTAATTGCTAAGGATTGGATAAGATCCTTCTTCGTTTTTGAGCTCCACAAATACCCAGGCAGGTTTTACCTCTTTATGATTACTGATTACATAGTATATATAAAAGTGGACACTGATTTTCTATGTATCTTTGTTAAACCAGCTTGTGAAACACCTTGCAAATGACCAAGCATAACCAAATGCAAAACTTAACCATACAAACCATGATTGTAAATATAGCATAAATCAGTGATACAAGGACTTTCATCCTTCTTCCTTTTGATTTTAGGAGGGATAACCTAATGATTCACTCTTCAAGGAATCACTAAAATGGACACTGTCCTACTGACATGAGTCATTACTGAGTTCAGTTTGTTTGTTCTTAGTAACATAAGTATTTTGATTGAAATAATCTTGAATAGTTTTGAAAACTTGGAGAATGATAGATTAGCAGACTAAGACCTAGATCAGTGCCTATCCTTTGGGTTATAGAGTCAATAAGCATAAGTCTCTCATAAAAAAAATATTGTAAGGTGCCTTACAACCTACATGCAATTCAGATAAACTACCTTACAAATTATCTAGTTACCTCTAAAATATTTTATCAAATCTTTAAATAATAATATGCTCCTTGAAACTACCCACAAAACTTAGTTCTTTACATGAAAGAAACTTGTAAGTAATTAAATAGTTACCTTGTAACACAAATGCTTCAGACTGCCTTACAAACTTAATCACAAAAAAACATACATAGGAAACAAAGAGACAACAATAGAGAAGAGTAAAATTGAGCCGTATTTTATTGATGTGATCCTTCTTTCATACATGAAAGAGCTTTGAAGCTTGAAAACACAGACACAAATTGAGAAAGTGTGATTTTACAATATATTTCATCTCTCTTTTCAATTACAACCTTTTGACTATTTATAGGTCTTTAACCATCTTGGAATCCTTTTCAAAAGGATGCAACAAGCTTCAGATGGTCTCAAAAAACCTAACCCTAAAATTATAGAAAAGACAAAAGAGGAGAAAGAAGAAGCGGTGGAAAGACAAAGTCAAAAGATGAAATCTGATATTCTTTGTTCCTCTCTTTATCTGGCACCTTCACTTTGATAGTATTCATGGTAGCTGGTATCATTTATGTCAAACTTGGCTGACCATATTTACATGCTCACCTACTTTTCTTTAGTAATAACTGACATTCTTCATACTCAATAGTGAGGTGGAAAATGTTCACCTTTATTCGTCATCCAAGATTTCTTCCTCTACCGCGGGTTTCTTTTTCTTGGGCCCAGTGATCAGTTCCCATGTTTTCACTTCATCATTGGTTGGCCACTTGAAGTCTTGGGTGGTTTGCACTTGTGCCTTTTTCCTCTCCCATCTAACATCAGTGATGTTGTTAACATCCAATAGAAGCTTACTCATGTCAGTTTCTGCCTTGAATGCCTCATCTAAAATCTTATTAAAACCCTCAATGTCCACATCTGATCCTATAATAAATGCCTCATTGTTAGGCATCTTGCTGTCAAACTCATTCCTCCAGGCATCTAAAGCCTTTACCTGATCATCTTCTCCTCTTAGGGAGGGAACAAATTTATTAAAATCTGTAGCAAAGAGGCTCAATTTTACCTCTATTTGAATCAACTTGCCCTTGAAGAATGAGAGAGAAATATTAACCTTTTTGATCTCATCTTCCACCTCTGTTGCTATCTCTGGCAAGTCTGATCTCATAGATTGCAAAGATGCAAGCTTTTCAAACAATTGCATTCTGGTAGACCAATTTGTAAAATAGGGGTATAATATGGAAAGGTACCCCATGACCTCAGCATGGAAATTTGGCAATTTGTTATAGGCATTAAGGATAATATCAGTGTTATCCTTCAAGACTTCAATCCTATCTAGTAGAATACCCCTTAATGCATTCAAGGCTTTTTCATTCTTCTTTTGTCCTATATCCTTCTTCTCAACCACCTCTTCTGATTTTTCCTTGTCTTCAATTTGCAAAGGCTGTGGGTGTACAGGCACATACATCACCTCAGGCTTCTCCTCTAATTCCTTCATTAATTTCTTAATTACCTGATCTTGCTGGTGCATCTGGATATGGTACAATTCTTGGTCTTTAGCCAATGCACTAGTCTCCTCTATCAGCATGTTACACTTTTCAGACAACTGTTTTGTCTTGTCCTCATTCAAGTGTGCCCAATGTGTCATGATCTAGGATATTTCCAAATCCCCTGTATTCTATACAGACTAGACCATTTGATTACCTACCATGTTTTCTTGAATTTTTACTAGCTGAGGCTTCTGGTCCTTAGGGAAAAGGTTCCACATTGCAAAGGCTTGAGATTTTAGGCTATACCCAAATCCTTTAATCATATCCCCTATTTGCATTTCAGTTGACATCTTCAAATATGGTTGCTTTCATATTTGATCAATTATGAAGGTAGAAGCCAAATCCCAACCCTCAACAAGCAATATGCCACTGTCCAATACAATTTTTCTGGCTTCATCAGGTGAGATGAACTCATTATCTGGGTCATATGAATATAGGGCCACTAGGGCCTCATTTGTTACTATCTCCTCCCCATCAATAGTTAATTGAGCTCTAATTTTCTCCTTTTTATGCCACCTTAGGAAGTCTTTAAACTCCTTAGTCTTAATGAAATTATCATCATTTAGAAATTGTTGTTGATGTAACAACCTTTCATCAACACAAGCTTTAAGGGGAAATTCAACATTCTCTTCCATATCAGGTTTCTTTTTCTTGCCCTCCCTAATCAATTTTCTTAGGTTATGATCATATAACCTATTCCCAGGCACTAGGGAACTTGCTTTATCTTTTTCTTTTCTTGCCTTTCAAATGAAGGCTGGCTTATTTCCACCTTTTTCCTTTTAGCTAAAGGCTCCTCTACATAATCAGGTTGTGTGGTTATTGTTAAATCAACAATATGGCCTTCAGCAGCTTGCAACTATGGTATCTCAGCAACATCCTACTGAGGCTGAACATATCTAGTAGGATGAGCATAGTCACTATCACTACTACTATCATACTCAGATACTGAATTATCTGGCCCCTGAGCACCATTCTTATCAAGAATAGTTTCCAATTGTTCAATAAGCACATAAAAGTTATCAATCATGGCTTTTATTTTGTCAAAATATGGCAAGTTAGGGTAAAAACCTCCAAAAGCCAACCCATTTCTTTTGATTTGTCTTTCAAGGTTCAACAACTCCTGAATCCTTGTTCTGCTTGTCTTGATCTCATATTCACCAAGAATATTCCTTGTTGCATCTTCCTCAATACATTCACAATGAACATTTGTATTGGGAATTGTGGGAGTATATAATTTCCTGACTCCTGCCATGAAACCTTCAGGATCAATGTATCTATATGAGGCTATCCCCATTCTGCAACTTTCTAACCACTAACTGACTGAATCAATGGCACCCTTGCCAATAGTAAAATCTAAAATTTTGAATTGTCTAGGGGTTATGGTCCCCTTTCTGTGTGATGCAAAGTTCTCATTGTCTATTAACAACAACTGCCAAACAAATTCCATTGTAGCAAGTCTTGCAGGCACATGGCAAGGAAAGACATGAGGTGGATGTATGCATCCATATACACTTATTATGGTATAGTTCTCCTCTAAGAAGAAATCTCCCCAATTATGGTCTCCCTCCCATTTATCTGAGTAATCACAAGGCCTTAACAGTTGCATAACCTTGATTGGGACCCTTGTCCTGCTGATGCCCAGGCTCTGCACTATTGGGTACACAATCCAATTTTGAAATGCACAGTAATCACAATCCCTAGATGTATAATTCCAAATCTTTATCCATAACTGGATAGGATTAGGTCCATCTTGATAAAACCTATGAGGGGTCAAATTACTCACATCCATGATTACAAAATTAAAATGCAACAGGAGATGCATGAGGATGGAGTAGTGTAAGAACTTGGGCTCTTTCTCCTTACGATCCTTCATCTTCTTCTGAGTTGCTATGAATCCCTTATGCATCTTGTCAATGCTATACTGTATATAATCATAGCTAGTGCTAGAATGCACCTCCTGCAAATCTAGCACCATCATCAATATCCCGAAATTGATCTTATCTGCTTCCCCATCTATCCCTAGCACTCTACATAGGGCATAGGCAATCTACTTAATGTAAAAGTGCAAGTCCTTGAAGTAGTAAGGGCTCATCCCAGATATAGGACCAAGATGTTTTCTCACTTCTTTGATCATGTGCTTCTGTAATGTTTCCCTAGCAATACCAGGCTTTAAATTGTACCTTGCTTCATGCTTAGTAATATCAATTCTGGTGGACATAGTGCTATACAAACCAAAAGCTTGCATGAATGAATTTCTGTTTAGGATGAGCAGGGCATTGCCATCATCCCTCTTAATCATCTTAGACAAGACATCATAATGAATGTCAAGGCCTAAGAACAAATCTACATCTATGTAAACATCAGGAACTATCAATTTAGCTAAACCATAGGCCCAAGGGTTTCATACTAGGATAGGTTTATCAGAATTCTTTAAAAAGTAGTTAAAAAGGGAAAAACCTATTGTCCCTAGAGTATCAACATCTCTGATATTGCAGTAGTCATCTTTGTTAGAATTAATCTTTCCTTGGTTGAAAATATGTAATTAAAAGGATAAACCAAGGTATCCTTATTTGTATTTTTCCTCTAGTCCAAGTAGGAGGACATGTCACTATTTTGTAATTCCTTTAATAAGGAAAATAGATATTCCTCCTTAAGAGGAATCACACATTTGTCGCACACACAATATGAATGTGGCATCCATAGGAGAAGGGAGTTACATGCAAACTCCTCCACTCATCTATACTTAAGAGATGTCTCTCACACACTTGCTTGAATAATCTTCTCCTCTCTCTCTATCTCAATCTCTCATTGCTCTCATTATTGTATTGAGCTTATTTCTCTCATCCATAGGCTTTTTTTCCATATTCTTATTCACAAAGGGGTTTTTCTTTTCTTTTCCCCTTACCAAAATCTCTTGGCTGTTTGTTGGATTCTTGGAGTTCCTCATATGCTTCATGGTTGATCTTGATATCTTTATCTCACTTTTGGTTTATGGTAAAATATTCTTGCATTTCATTTTCTTGGATTACTTCATGTTTATGTTTTCATTCTTTTCATACTTCTTACAGTCTTTAACCAAATTAGCATCTGCCCTCCTATTTTGAGTTGAACCTGGCAATAATTTGAGGAATTCATCTGAGAAATTCTATTTCCCCTTGGACTCTTCGTCTGCATCCTGACTTCTCCCACTGGTAGAAGCCACACTGACTGCTTTGCTCATGTTTTCTGTGTTTGAATCCCTTCTTCTTTACCAATATTGAAACAAATCTATTTCCAAGACTCACCTTACTCCTCTATGCACAATTATTGGAAATTCAAAGGCTCCTAATCAACTGAATATTTTGCAACTTCTCTAGCTTCTTCTCTCTTCTCAGAATACCTAGTACTTCTTAGCTCTGAAATTCTGAAAGAAAGGTAAGTTAAAATGAATCCTCGATCAAATATTTATGGTAATTGTTCGAAGTACATGACTCATCATTTTGAAAATCATCAGTTCATGTCTTCAATTCAGAATGCTATGAATTAATTGAAAACCTAGTCATAGCCCTTGAGTGTGACAAGAAATCAAATTCATATATGTGCAAAACTTTATAAAATTTGAATGTGATGACATCTTTCACTGTGATTTGTCTTCTTTCATACATCTCAGCTACCCCTTTTTGCACAGTAATGAATATCCACGCTTGTCATTGGACCCTGAATGATTCATGTTGTCATTTCAGACACTGCCGCCTTTTCTTATGATTTCATATTAAGCAACTATGCGACTGCATATGATCTCCTTGTCACTGACCCAAGTCTTTAACCCCTGATTCTTCTAGAGACTTAGCGACTATGTAACTTTCCCCGTCTTAGTTAACCACAGTTTACTTCTGGTGATCATGAGACTGTGTAAATCAAAGTCGCTAGAAGAAAAGTTTAACTCATATTTTTTTTGGAGACTCCATGACTAACCATTACTCTTAACTTTCATGGTTATCTCCATGTCATTGAATGCTTTCTTTTATTTATGAGACCACATGACTACCTTTAGTCACCTAATCACTAAACATCAATGTTAAGTGACTTACCCTTCCGAGACAACGCGACAAGTCTTTTACCCTTCAGCTCATCTGGCGACCACACGACATACCCTTATCTCTAAGTCACGAGTACATTTTCCTTTGGGACCTTTTATTTGGAGAATTTTTGATCACTGTAGGATCTCTGAATCATTGCATCTAATAGCCTCCATTAAATCGCTGAGTAATATATCATACCTTCAAATTTTCTGGAGACTACGCGACAACAAAGGCTTTTATACTTAGTCTCTTAGTCGCTAAATAGTCTTTTTCCATTTGGAAACCATGTGAAAAGCTTATTTAGTCAACTCACCTTTGGACACATGTCTCGTTCATTACTCGTCTCTACATTAATGAATGGAAAACTGACTCAACATCTCAATCTGGCAACAACCCGACTGTGTTTTATTTCAAACTGCATACGGTTAGTCGCGAAGTCTCAGTCATTTTCACTTAACCACCATTCTTTCTGGAGACTACACTACTGGCCATGTACTACTTACTTAACTGCGAGCCAATCTAGCGATTACATGACATGAATAAATTCCCAAGTCTCATGATGAACTATTAACAGCTGATCTTTTCTCGCAACACCATGACTTGTCTGTGGGCCCTTTCACCAACTGCTGACCTGTTTTACTCATTTAGAGACTACGCGACTGAAGGACTCTGCCAAGTCTCTAAAAGAAAAAGGAATATTTGAAATATTTTGGAGTCATCCCGACATAAGGTAATCACCAAGTCTCTAGGAACAAAGGAATATGCCATCCGGATCACACGACTAGGTGACCAAGATTTTTAACACATGACTTAAGTGAACTCAAAAAAGTAATGCCAAAATAGAAGTGAGTAAACATTTAAGGTTTTTTCAAATTTTCCTAATAAACAAGGCCTAGGGTTTCGAGGCTTTGAAATTTTTACATGGGTTCTGACCCGAAAACCAGAAGATTTGATCATAGAGAAGACAAATAAAACTGAGAGACTTCTACTTTTAGGCACAAAGCAAGCATGAGGACCACAAATAATTGGCAAAGAGACTAGAACTGGGAATACAACCAACAGGAGGAAGAGGATATTATTTCTAAAATTCTTAGATCCTTGTCTGTTGCTTAGATTAATAAAGTTGCTTCTATTGAAGAAATCAGAACGGTGTCTACTATGATAAGAGATACATTGATTGGTAAGTTATCTTCTTTTAAAATGACTGAATTTGAAAGTAAATTTCCTAAAGTTGAATCTGTATTTAAAACTGCTATTTCTAAAGAAAAGAAAATATATGACCCTGGTGAGAGTTCATCTAAGGTTGGTAAATATGCAAAGGAATGAGAACAAATTGAGAAATCAAAAAGAGAGATTGAAGAGATTGAATCCCTATTTGTAGAGAAGCTACCTAAGGGATCTATTAAGTTTGAAGGAAAGTTGTCTTTGAATTATTTTTCATGCAATAAGATTGGTCACATTGCTTCTATATGTCCTAAAAAAGAGTCTAATTATAAGCACAAGAAGTTCTGACATAAATATCATAATAAATGCTACTATGATGTCAATGAAGGAACTAGTGATGATGAATCTGGGAAGATTAAGGATGAGATTGTGTTCATATATATTAAAGACGAGAATACCAATGAAGAGAAAAACTTGGTTTTGCATGTGGAAAAGAGAGATGATTGGGTTATTGACTGTGGATGTTCACATCATATGACTGGAGATAAAAGGAAATTTGTGAGGCTTGAAGATTATGATGGTGGTGTTGTTAGATTTGGTAACAATGCTCCAAATTTGATCATAGGAAGAGGTTCAATTACACTTGATGGTAAGAGTAATATTGATAATTTTTTGTATGTTTATGGTTTAAAGCATAATCTTTTGAGTGTTGGATAGTTAGTTGATGATGGATATCACATGGAATTAAAGAATGAAATGTGTATAATCATTGAAAGCACTAGAATTGAGATGGCATCAGGTACAATGAAAAAAGGTAATGTATTTCATTTGAACAATTCAAAGAATAGATGTTTGATTGTAAAGGTTGATGAAAAATGGTTGTTGCATAAGATATTTTGTCATATAAAATTTGATAACATTTTGAATATTATCATCACAAATGTTGTAAGAGATTTACCTAGATTTTTGAAGTCTGGTAATGCAATGTGTAAGGAATTTCAATTGGGAAAGTTAAGTAAATCTACATATAAAAGTAATAATTATTCTTTGAGTCGATTATTATAATTGGTACATACTAAGACTAGAAGTTACTATGGAGACAAATACTTTAATCTATTCATTGATGTTTTTTAAAAGATGATGTGGGTTACATTTTTGAAAGAAAACTCTGAGGCATTTGAAAAATTCATGATCTTTAGAGCTATGGTTAAAAGTGAGAGAAGTATGAAGATGAAATTTTTGGGATCTAACAGAGGTTGAGAGTTTACATGTAGATAATTTGACGCATACTATGAAGAGCATATAATAAAGAGATATTTTCTATTCCACAGACCCCACGATATAATGGAATTGTATAGATAAGAAATAAAACAATTCTTGACACTACAAGGACAATGATGATTGAAGGAAATGTTTTACAAATCTATTGGAGAGAAGTTGTTAGCACAATTTTTTATACAATTAACCAAGTTCAAATCAAGCACAGTACTAGTAAGAATCCTTATGAACTTTGGTATGGTCATATTCCTACTGTAAAGTATTTCAAAATATTTGGAAGAAAATGTTACATTAATAGACATGAAGATTTAGGAAAGTTTGATCCTAGAAGTGATGAAGGAGTATTTCTCAATTATTCTACAAAGAGAAAAGCATACAAATGTTACAATCATAGATTGAGAGAAATAATTGAGAGTGCTATTGTGAAAGTGGATGAAATTTTTTAGAAAATTGTTAAATTTTGTAGTTATGAATCAGATGAAGAAGAAGGAAGTTGTATTGTTCAAACACATAATCAGAATTAGAATAGATTAGTAGAATATAATGAAGAATTTGGAGATGAGGACGAGTTGGAAACACAAGTGTCAGCTAAAAAATAAAATCCAAACATTCTGAGGTACATAAAGCTAAATCATTCAAAGAATCAGACTATTGCTGATATAAAAAAGGGTGTTCAAACTAGAAGAAGGATTACCAGAAATGAAATTTGTTTTATTTCTAAGATTGAACCTAAATATGTTGATGAAGCATGAAAAGATAAAAGTTGGTTCAAAGCTATGGAAGAACAATTGGAATAGATTGAGAAGAATAAGACATGGATTCTTGTTACTAGACCTGTGGACAAGAATGTGATTGGTACTAAATGGGTATTCACAAATAAATTGAATCAGAATGGTTTTTGGTGATTCAAAAAAAAACTAGAATTGGTTTTAAGGGATATTCTCAAATGGAAGGTATTGATTTTGAGGATAATTTTTATCCTATTTCTAGAATCAAAGCTGTTAGAATATTTCTTACATATGCTACTTACAAAAATTTCAAGGTATATCAGATGGATGTTAAGTTTGCAATTTTGAATGAAGAGTTGGAAGAAACATTCTACATTGAGAAACGAGATGGTTTTTCATTGAATGATAAAGATGACATGGTTTTCCAATTGAAGAAAGTTTTATATGGACTGAAGCAAGATCCTAGAGCTTGGTATGTGAGTTTAGACAAGTATTTATTGAAGATTTGTTTTAGTAAAGGTACTACTGACAGTAACTTATACTTCAAAATTGTTGATGATATTATTCTGATTGTTGAATTCTTAATGGATGATATAATTTTTGGTGGAAATGTCAAGCTAAGTACAATAAAATTTTTGATGAGATGCAAAAGGAATTTGAGAAGTCTATGATAGGTGAGATGAAATTTTTATTGGACAATAAATTATACAAACAGATAAGGGTATTTTTATTTCTAAGTCTAAGTATGTGAAAAAATTGTTGAAGAAGTTTGGTATGGAAGATTCAAAACTTGTTGGTACTCCTATGATTACTAGTTGGAAATTGACAAAGTTTGATGATACACCTTTAATGCAAATTAGAATAGATATAGACCAATGATGGATGAAATTTTATAGTTGACACAAACTAGACCAGACATTACGGATGTTGTTTGCAATGTTGCTAGATTTCTATCAGAACCAAAGGAATCACATGTTGTTATTGTTGAGAGGATATTTAGATACTTGAAGGGAACAATTGATTATGGCTTATGGTATGGTAAAGATTATTATTTCACATTGTGTGCATATATTGATGTTGATTGGGAAGTTAATGTGGATGAAAAGAAGAACACTAGTGGTGGAGCATTCTTTTTGGGTAAGAGATTAGTTTTGTGGGAAAGTAAGAAACAAAATTGTATATCACAATCTACTGCTGAAGTTGAGTATGTTGTTGATGTTGTTAGTTGTACACAAGTAGTATGGATGAAATAAATGTTGAAAGATATCAGAGTGACTATTGATGATCCTACTACTATATACTATGACAATTCAAGTGCTATCAATATTTCAAAGAAACATGTGTTGCATTAAAATACAACATATTTCTATCAAATATCATTTCTTGAGAGACATAGTTAGTGAGAAAGAAGTCAGATTGGAGTATGTATCTACTAAAGAGAAGATTGCATATGTATGTACAAAGCACTTTCCAAAGGATAATTTTGAGTATCTCTGAGGTAAGAATGGGGTGATTGCCCCTTTTGATTAGAGATAAAGATGCATTGGGATGCATTATCCCAGTGTGCTTGTGAGCTATCATTCTTCTAGATTGATTTTTTGGTGGCTTCTCCTTAGGGGGATTAGTGTGTGGTAAATAGTTCATGAGTTGTGTTGTTCAATGTTTTGGCTTCTATGACTTAGTGAATGCATGTTCCTTTTCCATTGATGTCAAAGCAAGAGAGATATTCATGTGAAAAATAATTGCGCTTTAAGGAAAGATATTTTGTATGAGATTACGAGGGAGAGATTATAAAGTAGAGATGTCATATTGTGGATATTGTTGATATTGGTTGGTATTGTTTCTTTGTGCATTGATTGAATTTTTCACATCATATGTTTCCATCACTTCCAAAGGGGGATATTGTTGGATATTTCTGAGATGTTGTTTAGATTGTGCATATATGTTGGCATTAATGTTTTTTCATTGATGTCAACATACTTCTAATGTTGAAGACGATGTTCCTAGTATGTTTAGTGAGGTTGAATTGATTGGAATAGATACTACACAAAAGATATATATTAGTGATCATAAAATTCTATTTTGAGACATATGTAGTTGATGCATGTTAGTGTTAAGATGTTAGAGTGATGATTTGATAGATATATGATTGATATACCATTCTCTAGTATTTTGGTTGTTTAGGAAAAGACAAAGTTTCAATTTTTGGATTGGTATGGATTAGTGTTGAAAATTTGTTGGTTACTAACCATATAGTGATTTTGGGATGTGCATATGTGTCCTCAACTCAAGTGGTTCATGATTTTCATACTGGATTCATGTTATATTTCTTGAGTAACTGAGGTTGCAGTTATTTTTGTTGATGAATAGTGTAAAGATGGATCTTGATCCTAAGTTCGTGATGATGCCAAGGTTTTTGAGGTACTTGATGTTTCTTGTTGATGTTTCTTGATCATGTTTGTGGTTCACATTGGTCAAAGTGATTGGGTTGCATGATTTTCACGTAACGTGTTGGTGTTCTTCATTTAATCTTATTCGACTTGATGATGTAACCTACTGCGAAGGTTTAGAGCATGATTGGTGGATGTGAGTGTGCTCAAGGTTGTATATGGACCATTGCAATATCATGACCGACATTGAATGGATCACATTGAGGATTGAATTGTGATTTTTTTTTCAATTAGGTCCCTGGATGACCTAGTTGAGATGAGTTGATAAATTGTATATATATAGATGTAATCATTTGAAGTTGTGAAGTAGAAAAGAAGTGTGAGAATCTATGTAAAATGGAATAACTAATTTACATGATGTTGTATGAAGATGTATGAGTGGAATCTGAAATAATTCAGAGATCTATGCACTTAATTGGATCTTTTTTGGCATTACAAATGCTATTAGTCAGTTTGTGTATTTGGACTGTAAGTTCTCTTTGATATGTGATCAAATTTTTTTTGTAAGGTAGTGAGATCTATGAAGTGTGTTTGAATGCAAGTGAATTCCTCTCAATGATAGTCCTAAAAGGGTATAATACTTATTACTGAGTGGATTCATCTTGTGGGTTCCACCCCCACTATGGTTTTTCCCCTAATAGGGTTTCCACATAAAAAAATATTTGTGTTTGTTCGAATAGTCCCAAAGGATAACTAAGACGGGGGGGGGGGGGAATCAGTNCCCTAATAGGGTTTCCACATAAAAAAATATTTGTGTTTGTTCGAATAGTCCCAAAGGATAACTAAGACGGGGGGGGGGGTGAATCAGTTATCAGTTAATTAAATTATTTTCTTTATTAACTCTAGAATACAATAAAGTAAATGCACATTCAGATAACACAATAGACAACACCACAATTTGGTTATGGGGAAACCAAATGGTAAAAACCCCGGTGAGAATTAACACCCACAATGAACTATACTTGTTTATAATAATCCTTGTTAGAAGATCTTGCAACCTTGTTAGGAGTTTTTCTTTACAATGCAATAAGTATAGTGACCAGGTTAAGGATCTGACCCTATTAGGAGTCTTTTACAAATAACTTGGTAAAGGGTGAGGACTCACTATCCAAAAGCTCACTGCTTCAATGGTGAAGGATACAACCTTTTGTAGAATAAATATGCACTATATCTGATAATGAACTGTAGAGTAGACCTGCTATCTTGATCAATTCTAGTGTATTTTAATCTTTCACTTCTTCTTCACATAAATCCATGATGAATGAAACACAACTAATATTATTCTCTGTACATTTTCAGTTTCTTATCTTATCATTCACACTTAGCATTTCACAAATGACTTGCTATAAGTATATTCTTCAAAGTATGAGATCATGGGACCTGTTAGACAACTCTTTATAACATCCTTGTTGGCTTTACTAATCATGCAAGAATAATTACAACCGTGCAATATAAACTAAATAGATGTGACTCTTCACTAAGTTGGCCTCACCAGATTAACTCTAACTTTGCAATCTTGTTGAAACATGTTTGGTGCCTTTAGATAACTATCATCAACTCGTAAGTTAACTTGAATATACACATGCATATCCCAAAGATAGGTGCAACTCAAGAACCAATGAAATACGTTGGATCTATATAGACAAACTCCAGAAACTGTAACTGCCACATAACATAATTACACAACATAACTGAAACTTCATATCTGAGTTTGCGTGTATGAACAAAACATCAACAACATGTCTACAACATGGATATAATCGTGCAAGGCTAGATATCATCATTCTGATAAGTACATATAGGAAACTAATATACATTGTATGTTGTCATCAATGACAAACATACAATCAACTAGCTACCAGAAGTAAATCTCCAACAATCTCCCCCTTTGACATTGATGGCAACATATGATATTAAAAACATCCTTAGCACATGGTGTCTTCTTTCTTTTTACAATCTTCTCAATATCCTCATCAAAGATTCCTCTACACTACTATATCTCCTCTGACTATTTTTATACTCCCCTAGAGTATATGCTCCCCCTTACTATATACTCCCCCTTTGACATTAATGGAAAAGGGTGCCATAAGCAATTAGGCATAGGTACTACCCCAGAAGTAGAGTAGTCAACCATTCATCAGTCACTCTAGACTGATGTTCTTGCTACTTTATCTAATCAGACTCAGGAGAGGGAATTACTCCCAACTTCTCCTTGAGATACTCAAAAGTATATTTTGATAAAGGCTTTGTGAAAATATCTGCCAACTATTCTTTGGTGCTCACATAGTCCAATTTTACTTCATTATCTACAACTGTTTCTCTAAGAAAATGGTATTTAATCTCAATGTGCTTTGTCTTTGCATGCATCATAGAGTTCTTGGACATGTTGATAGTACTGGTGTTATCATAGTGAATAACAATAGGATAGTCAACCTGTATACCAAAATCTTTAACCATCTTCTTGATCCAAACCATTGTCAAACAATTCAATGCTGCTGCAACATATTCAGCTACTGCTATCGATTGAGAGATACAATTCTACTTCTTTCTTACTCAAGAAACCAACCTATCTCCAAGAAATACTGCTCTTCTAGAAGTCCTCTTCCTGTCATCAAGACAACCTGCCCAATCTATATCTGTAAACACATGAAGTTGTACATTCTCTAATTTAGGATACCATAAACTATAGTCTATAGTTCCCTTTAGATATCTAAATATTCTCTTTATTGCCATTAGGTGATTCTATTTTTGTTCAGCTACAAATCTTCCAACAATGCCAATTGCATTAGATATGTCTGGTCTAGACTGAGTAAGATATATAAGTTTTCCAATCATAGACTTATACAATGTCTTTTCAACTACTGTAGAGTCATCTTCTTTAGAAAGCTTGCTTCATATTATCATAGGAGTGCATACTGGCTTAAAGTCTTCCATCTTGAAAGTCTTTAGTATTTCCTTCACATATTTGGACTGATTTATAAATATCCCTTTATCTATCTATTTTACATTTAATCCCAAAAAGTATTTTATAGGACCGATCATGCTCATTTCAAATTCATTCTGCATTTCTTTTTCAAATTCTGAACTAAGCTTGTCATTACCTCCAAAGATAATGTCATAAAAAAATATGGCAACAAGTAATAGTCCATCAGGTGTCTCTCTTATGAATAGGTTACAATCTGTTGGTCCTTTCTTAAATCCAATCTTGGTAAGATAACCATCTAGTCTCTCATACCAAGCTCTTGGGGCCTTTTTAAGTCCATAGAGTGCTTTCTTCAATCTGCATACCATGTCTGGTTTATATGATAGATTAAATCATTCAGGATATTCTATGTAGACTTCTTCCTTTAAGTCGCCATTCAAAAAGGCAGATTTTACATCCATTTGATATACCTTAAAATCCTTGAATGTTGCTTCTAATCTACTCACAGGGGCAAATGTGTCAGTATAATCTATCCCTTCCCTCTACACATATCCTTTACACACTATTCTTTCTTTGTTTCTGACTACTATACCATCTTCATTCATCTTGTTCCTGAATACCCACTTTGTTCCAATCACATTTTTGTCACTAGGTCTAGAAACCAATTCCCATGTATCATTTTTTATTATTTGATCTAATTCTTCTTCCATTTCTTTCTGCCAATCAGAATCCTTGCAAGCATCTTCAACATTTAAAGGTTCAATCTATGAAAGTAAACATATACCTCTTCATCCACTATTAACCTTTTTTCTTTTGATCTAGTCAAAACACTACTGCTCTGATCTCCAATGACATCATCTTTTGAATGATACCTAGATGTGAACTTTGAAAATTTTTGGGTAACATCCTCATTTGTAATTTGTGATACTTCTTTACTTGATTCAGGTTCATTACATGATACATCAATACAATCAAACATTTCTTCAATAAAAATGTCTTTACTGCTAGGCCTGGGTTCATCTTCAATCATAGGTGTATATTCATAGTACCTTTCTTGAACCATGAACTTCTCATCAATATTTACATGAGTACTTTCAATTATCTTCTTTAAACTCAAATTAAAATATATATATGCTTTGCTTTTAGTAGAGTAACCAAGGAAAATACCTTCATCTCTTCTAGCATCAAACTTACCAACACCATCATCTCTCTTGATGTAGCACTTGCTACCAAATATTCTAAAGTATTTTAGTGTAGGTACATTACCAAACCAAATTTCATAAGGTGTCTTATCCATGCCTAGTCTTAGTTGTGTTTTGTTGATAGTATAGAATGTTGTATTGACTGCATCTCTCCAATAGGTGTGCATAATTTTTTCTTCAATCATCATAGTGCATGTTGTATCAAGTATGATCCTATTCCTTCTTTCTACTATCTCATTCTTCTATGGGGTTCTAGGTGCACTCAACTATCTTTTAATTCCATGTTCTTCACAGTAGTCATAAAACTAATCAGAGGTGAATTCTCCTCCTCTATCTAATCTCAAACATTTTAGTTTTAATCCAAATTCATTCTCCACTTTGGCTTTGCATATTTTGAACTTCTCAAAGGCTTTAGACTTCTCCTTTAAGAATGTAACCCACATCATCCTTGAAAATTCATCAACAAACAAAATGAAATACCTTTCTCCATAGTATGATCTTGTTTGAGTAGGACCACATAGATCTATATGCACTAGGTCTAACTTATTTTTAGCTAAGTTCTACTTGCTTCTGAAAGAGCTCCTTACATGCTTTCCCATAACACATTCCCTGCACATTGTGTCAACTGGTCTTGCAATACTTGGAAGGTCTCTAACCTCCTTGACATTGCTTATCTTTACTATATTATCAAAATTGATATGTCAGAGTCTCTTGTGCCATAGCCAACTTTCATCTACTTTTGTAACAAAACAACTTACATCTGAATTGAGCTGAAAAACATTACCTTTTATTTTAGAGCTTGATGCAATCATGTCTCCTTCTTTATTGGTAATAATGCATTTTTTTTCTTTGAATTCCAAATGATAACCTTTGTCAAGTAGTTGTCCAATACTTAGTAAATTGTGATGTAATCCATCAACATAGAGAACATCATCTGTCTTGTTCTTTCCATCCAGGGTGATAGATCCACTGTCTATGATAGGTTTAGGAGTGTTATCTCCAAATCTAACCATACCACCTTTGTACTTGTCTAAATGAACAAATCTATCTTTATCACCTGTCATGTGATGAGAGCATCTGCTATCAATGATCCAATCAGTTCTGATGTCTGCTTTATAAATTAGGGCTAACTCCCATGATTCCTTTTCATCTTTAATGTCCATATGCTCAAGAAATTTTTCCATATATTTAAGGGAAATGAATCCAATTTCATCTTCTCCTAAATCTTCATCAGTTACACCTTCTTCAACATGATAGCATTCCTTCCTATATTTAGGTTTATAATCAAATCTGAATTTCTTTACTCTTGTGGGACACTTGGATGCAAAGTGACTGATCTTGTTGCATGAAAAACATTTGAATGGAAGTTGTCCTTCATATCTCCCTTTTCCTTTATTTTCTCTTTTAGTAATCATGGAAATGGTTTCTTCTAGTTCTTCATCAACTTCTTATTTCTTATTATTGCTAGAGATGTGAGATTTCTTACCATGGACTGAAGCTTTGAAGGTTGTTTCACTTTTGGGTTCAGTCTTCAATCTTGATATCTCAAATGTAGAGATTTTACTGATCAAAGTCTCTCTCTTGAAGTCTTGTGAAAATTGCATGGTTTCCTCTAGAATACTAATCTTGTCCTCATAGTCTAATGTTAAAGTAGTCAATAACTTGTCCATTATATCTTCTTCTGATATTTCTCCACCATTATTTCTGATTCCAAAAACTGCTTCATTTATCCTTTGATTGTAGGCTCTGATGTTCTCTTCAGGTAACATCTCAAGGTTGTTGTATTTGTTTTTCCATGTCTTCCTGTGTGCATTATTTTCTTGAACATCTCCTTCAAACATGTCTTCTAAATACTTCCATATTGTGTATGCCTTGTCTACCTTCTTGGTCTCAGAGAATTCACTGTTAGATAGTGCGCTTATAAGGACTTCTTTGGCTACTGCATTAGCTATGAATGTATCCTTTTGTTTACTAGTAGCATCATCTCTTGATAGGTCTTTTAGAGAGGGAATAACAAATTTTTGTGTGGCTATCTCAAGATGTCAAAACCAACACATTGTAGATGTGTTATCATTTTTTTCTTCCAATCCAGATAATTTTATCCATCGAAATTAAGACTCTCTTTTCTAAAGTATGCCATCTGATCTACCTAAAGCTGTTAGGCTTTCTCTTCAAGGCACTTGGCTCTGATGCCAATTGTTAGAATAGTTCCAAACAATAACAGAGAGGGGGGGGTGAATTAGCTATCAAATAATTACATTCTCTTCTTTATTAAATCCAGAATACAATAAAGTAAATGCATATTCAGATAACACAATAGACAACACTACAATTTGGTTACGGGGAAACCAAATGGTAAAAACCCCAGTGGGAATTAACACCCACAATGAACTATACTTGTTTATAAAAATCCATGTTAGAAGATCTTACAATCCTGTTAGGAGTTGTTCTTTACAATAAAATAAGTATAGTGACTTGGTTAAGGGTCTGACCCTGTTAGGAGTCTTTTACAAATAACCCAGTTAAGGGTGAGGACTCACTGTCCAAAAGCTCACTGCTTCAATGGTGAAGGATACAACCTTCTATAGAACAGATATGCACTATATTTGATAATGATTTTTAGAGTAGACTTGTTGTCTTGATTAGTTCTAGTGTATTGTAATCTTTCACTCTTTCTTCACATAGATCTGTGTTGAATGAAACACAACTGATATTCTGCTCTGTACATTTTCTGTCTCTTATGTTATCATTCACACTTAGCGTTTCACAAATGACTTTCTATAAGTATCTTCCTCAAAGTATGAGATCATGGAACCTCTTAGAAAATGCTTCATAACATCCTTGTTGGCTTTACTAATCATGCAAGCATAATTACAACCACACAATATAAACTAAATAGACACGATGCTTCACTAAGTTGGCCTCACCAAATTAACTCTAACTTTGCAATCTTGTTGAAACACATTTGGCACCTTTAGATAACTATCATAAACTCATAACTTAACTTGAATATACACACGCATATCCCAAAGATAGGTGCAACTCAAGAACCAATGCAATAAGTTGGCTCTGTACAGACAAACTCCAAAAACTATAACTGCCACATAACAAAATTACACAACATAACTGAAACTTGATATCTGAGTCTGCGTGTTTGAACAAAACATCAACAACATGTCTACAACATGAATATAACTACACAAGGCTGGATATCATCATTCTGATAAGTACATACAAGACACTACTATATATTATATGTTGTCATCAATGACAAACATACAATAACATACAATCAACTAGCTGCCAGAAGTAAATCTCGAACAATGTTGTGTTGCTTATTGTGTTGAGATCTTTATTTAATGTTTAGCATTCATATATGATATTAAAGTTTGTAAGTTGGTGAAATTTTAATGATATTGTGGCACAATTGATTCACCCCCCTCCCTTAGTTATGTGTGTGCTTCTTAAGGTCTAACAAATTCAACATTATAATGATGGGGTATGCTACAAATATCATCTAAATTACAATAAGTTTTAAAATAAAGAGGAAGAGATTCCCTTTACAAAATAATCATTAATCTTCTTTGTATAATTAATCTCAATATTTTTTCTCTTCATACATAAAAATTATTATCACCTCTAAGAGCCTTTTAAATAAGTAAAACCCTAAGCCCTTGGGTCATTTTCATTCGAAATGTGAAAAATCCCTAATTTCCAAGTCAAGGTTATGTTTTAAAGTTACCTTTTTTGAACTTAAGCTATGCAATAAATCATGTTCCTTTTTAGACAGGTTGTCAAGTCTCTCAATGATATAAGAATATCCCATTATGTTTAAAGACTCAGTGGAATGCCTTTGCCACGTTATCTCCAAGTGAAAAAGAATATACCACTTTGGTTATGAGATTAAGCGACAACCATCCATCTGATGAAGGATCTAACAATGGTCAAAAAGTCTCGTAATAAACCCTACAATTAGTAAAATGTTTGGTGACTTTGATATACTATGGTCATAGTATCTTTGGACCAAATCAAATTTAAGCGGTGAGTCTAAAATATTACATAGTCGCCAAGTCTCAGGATAGAGAGTCAATTAAGATAAAGGATTAAGAGACTTGGAGACAACTGTAGGATGAAAAGAAGATCTGTGATTGTCATGTAGTCGCTGATCAATTTTGACAAGTCAACATTCTTTCAGTGATTAGGAGACATGAAGTAATAAGGAGATACATGTTCTAAAATCTAAGTGACTAAAGTATGCAGTCACGTAGTCTCAAAATGTGAAATTTTTTGTCTGGCGAATAAGAGACTAAAGGGAATATTACACTCTTATCGCTAGGTCTCCAAGTGAATTAGGGATTTTATGAAAGATTCAGAGACTTAGCGGAGCTGTTGGATGATGAAAGATGAGAGATCAATAGTTTTCAGGAAGTCTCTAGATAAAAAGGATAAAGGTTATTTCTTTAAGTGAATTAGAGATAGAAGGAAATAAATGTTACATTACACTCTTGTGGCCAGGTCTCCAAGTGAATTAGGGTTTTTATGAAAGATTCAGAGACTTAGCGGAGCCGTTGGATGATGATGGATGAGAGATCAATGGTTTTCGGGAAGTCTACAGATAAAAAGGATAAAGGTGATTTCTTTAAGCAACTTAGAGATAGAAGGAAATAAATGTTACATTACACTATAGTCGCCAAGTCTCCAGATTGAATTAAGTTGATAAATTAAAGGTATCATATGCTTAGCCACTAAATCTCCAATATAAAATGATTAAGTTATAAATATCTAGCAATTAAGTGACATAGGATTAATTCGTGAAGTCTCATAAAGCATTAATATGATTTGGAGAATTAGCGATAAGCATCTTATTAAAAAGAAACCTACGGTGGATGGGGTGTCACATGATAAACTCAGAGTTAGGAATTTTTTTCATCGACTTGGATTTCGTCAGTCATGTGATCGCCAGAAGCTGAATAAGGTTAAACTAAAGTAAAGGAACACATGTTGTTTCCAGGTCTTGAAAGGAAGTTAGGGTTAAAATAAATGTTAGGTGACATGGAGACAAAGCATGGTCGCTAGGTCGCCAGATAAGGAAAATGAAGAATACAGTGAAGAAAAGTTAAAACTGATGCTGACATGCTATGGTTGAAAAGACACTAGCCAATATGAATGCAAAACAATTATGACAAAGTGGAAAAGTTGCTGAAAAAAGCCAATCACGTCATTTTTAACCTTTAAACAAATTTAATAATAATTTTCATGAATTTGTCACTCATTCGAATTAGATTGTCTATCATGATCAGAGGCTATGGATAGAAATTAATATTAATGGCACAGTGTGTAAAATTGAAGGTAGAAATGGAATTTTCAATAATGAGCTGTGTACCTTGAGAATTTTTCCATAAATAGTTGATATCGTACTCATGTTCACTTACCTTGCATTCAGAATTTCAGAGTGGAGAATTTGCCAAGTTTTCTGCGTCTGAGAAAAAGAGAGAATAGTTGCCTTTTTGAAGAGTGAATTGAGCAAAGTTTTCTTCAAAATTCAAGATAATTAGTGTGACTTTCAGTGCTCTTGAATTATTTTTAGTGAATTTTAGTTCAGGGTAAGGGTTTACAAATAGATTTGTTTCAATATCGATACCAAAAATTGAGAGAAGAACAGAACATAACAGAACAAGATGAGTCAAGCATAGAGTGTGGCCTCCACAAGTGGAAGGAATGATGATATAGATGATGATACCAAGGGAAAGAGGAATTATTTAGATAATTTCCTGAAGTTATTGCAAGGTTCTAAACAAAATAAGAAGTCAAATACTGATACCCTGATTGATGATTTGGCGAACATCATAGATGCAAAGACACTATGAACATCAGGTTATTCTTTGTTTAACTACTTCTATAAAAACTGTAATGAAGTTGTGCCTATCTCGAACCCTTGGACATGTGGATTGGCTATATTGTTAGTTCCTGACATGTTTGTAGATGATTATTTCATTTTATCCCTAGCAAACAATTATGTTGAGCTTAACAAAACTATCAAGAGAAATGATGGGACTGTGTTACTTGCTTTAAGTAGAAATTCATTTATGCAAGCATTTAACCTCTATTACCAAACATCAACTGAAATTAACCTCAAGAAAAAAGAAGATAGGTATGGAAAGGAATCTGGAGTCGTTAGGAATTTGATAAAGAGACACATGCCTAAGGAGACAAGGAATTATATTCCCCCTTTACTAGGTTTGGCACCTTATTTTTACAGAGATTTAAACCACTACATGAAATACATTTCCTATACATTTTGTAGAGTGCTAGGGAGGGATGGAGGTGTAGAAAGGATAAATGTAGGTATTTTGATGATTGTCTTAGACATATAGGACATGTATACAAGAACTATTTATGACTACATCCAATATATCTTTGATAGGATGCATGAGGGTTTTGTTGCTATTAAGAAAAGGAGAAACAACCCAAGTTTCTGCATTATTCTATTTTGATGCATTTATTGCTTTATTTCAATTACCCTATAATGGATGAACATAATTTGTACCCTCAAAGATTCCACTACAATCATCCCAACCTCATTCAATTTTGGATCAGAGTGTGGAATTACACTGCTAAAGATTGTGACTTCTCTGGTTTTGAGAATTGGATTATGTACCCAATAATGCAAAGCCTAGGAGTACATAAGACTAGGTTACCTACAAAAGTACTACAACTTTTGAGGCCATGTGAGTATGTTGATAAATGGTCAGGTGATCATAATTGGGGTGATTTTTACCTAGGTAACAATTTTACTATGATAAGAGTATATGGATGTTCACATCCTCCTCATATTCTCCCATATCAAGTTCCAATTAGGATAGCTACAATGGAATTCATCTGGCAGCTAATGTTGACAGATAAAGAACACTTGACACCACATAGAAAGGGGACATTTATCCCTAGACAGTTCAAAGTGTATCAGTTTACAATTGGCAAGAGAGCCATAGATCCAGTAAATAATTGGATGAGTCACTATAAGATGAGTGTAGGCTTATGTAGCTACATTGATATTGAAGGATTAATTGTGGGATCCAAGAAGCTTTTAACTCCTACCATACCATATTAATATGTACATGAAGAGTGTATGGAGGAGGATGCCATCTAAAATATTTTGGAAGAATGAGAAGTAATGAGAAGAGCAGACATGATCCAAGAACTTATGGACCTAGAGAGGTAGGTGAAGAGAAAAGGGATGAGTTTTGGAGGTTTCTACCTTGACATCCCTTATCTCAAAAGGCTAGATTGAATAATTGAGAACCACTCACTTTTATGTTATTAGTGAGAAGAAGCACTTGTGGTACCAGAAAATAGCCACAGAGAGGATGATGACAGTGATCAAGGTTGTCCTTCTCCTAGAGCTTACCCAGATTACCAAGCAGTACCATTAAAGCTTGTAGCAGAAGGAAAAGAATATGTTATTGAACTAACATAGGTCCCATAGAAAGAGGCTACTGATGAGCTTGCACTTAAAAGGAAAAAGGTTGATATTAGTGAGCATTCACATGCCAAAGCTTATGTGAGAAAAGAAAAGAATAAAGATAAGGTGAGTGCCCTTAATCCTGGCAATAGTCCTTATGACCACCAATTAAGGAAAGAAATAAGAAAAGGAAAGAAATTGCAGAAAGAGGTTGAAGAAGATATTGAGTTACCTCTCTTAACTGGCATTGAAGAAAGGGTGATTCATCAACAAAATTTCCTTGATGATGACAATTTCATCAAAACTCAGGAGTTTAAAGATTTCCTTAGGTGGAATAAAAAGAAGAAAGTAAGTGAACAACTGAGATAGGAAGGAGGAGAACTAGTCACTAATGAGGGCCTCCTAGTCATACAGAACTATCATCCTGAATCCAAAGAAATAACTCCTGAGGAGGCCAGAAAATTAGTTAAAGAAAGTTGTATGTTACTTGCTGAGGGTTGGGATCTAGCCTTCTCCTTTATAATAGATCAGATTAGAAGGCAGCCAGATTTGGAACTGACATCTGAAGTGCAAGTTGGTGAAATGATCAAGGGATTTGGATATAATCCAAAGTCCCAAGTAGTTGCAATGTGGAGCTTAGCTCCTAAAGATCAGAAACTAGCTCTATTAAACATTCAAGAGAGCATGGTAGGTAATCAGATGGTATCGTTAGTACATAACACAAATGACTTGGAGATGTATTAGATTTTAACCTATTGAGCACAACTGAATGAAGACAAAACAAAACATCTATCCCAAAAATGTGAAACCTTGATAAATGAGGCTAGTGCCATAGCCAAAGATAGGGAGATTTGTTACATCAAGATACATGCTTTGGAGAATATAATTAAGGATTTAACTCAGAAATTAATTTAAAAGCCAGAAGTTATCCCTGCCACACCTAAAGAAAATATAGATGCATAGGTCCAAATAGAGTTAATAGGGGACAATGTAGAAACAGAGGAAGGGATAAGTGAATGTAATGAGATGGTCTATGGATCATATATGAGTATTTTCTAGTAGAGGATTGATATCCTAAAAGATAAAACTGATTTGATACTAAATGCATAAAATAAATTGCCTATTTTACATGCTGAGGTAACTAATTATCTCAATATTTTAAATCCTTATTTTACAACTTGGTCAAGTAGGACACAACTTTCTGAGAGGTTGGCTTCTTTACAACCACACAGGCAGGATTTTCTAGAAATAGTAACTGAGGTTGGTGAGGAGATAGCAAAGATAAATGTGACTTTACCTTTCTTCAAAGGTAAGTTAAATCAGATTGAGGCAAGATTTGGCCTATTTGGAACAAATTTCAACAGATTCATTCCTCCAATCAAGAGAGAAGACAATCAGATCAAGGACTTGGCAGTCTGGAGGGGAGAATTTGATAGCAAGTTGCCTAATAAAGAGGAACTTATTACAAATGAAGAATTAGATATGGAGTGCTGCAATAAAATCCTAGATGAAGCATTCAAGGCTGAAACTGATATAAATAAATTTATGGTAGATGTCAAAGGAATTACAGATGCCAGGTGAGATAGGTAGAAAGCACAATTGCAAGATATTCAAAGATTTAGTTGTCCTACTGAGGATGATGTGGCAGCGTGGGATGTGATGACAATTCCTAAGAAGAAGAAGCCTACAACAATTGACCTCAATATAATTGATGAAGAATAAAGGAATGTTAGAATACCTTATATAGATTTCTTGGAAGACAAGTAGGTTAGTCATCATCAAAGTCAAATCAGAAACTATCCTAAACATACACAACCAAATATGTCAAATATCACATGAAGACAAAAGAGTGAATTGGATTTCATCCTTTGTTTTGTCTTTCCACCGCTTGGTTTATCTTGTCTTTTGTTTTATCTGTATTTACGGTTAGGCTTCTAAAACCATCCGAAGCTTTTTGTCTCTATATGTATGAAACAGGAATATAAATAAAATATAGTGCAACTTCTCTTCTATATTCATTTTTGTCTCTTTACTTATTGTGTATGCTCTTTAATGTTTAATCTATAAGGAATTTTAAGCATATTGGTTACAAGGTAGCTATCTAATTGCTTGCAAGTTTCTTTCAAGGGAAGAACTAAGTTTTGTGAGTAGCTTCAGGGAGCATAACAATATTTAAGGATTTGATATAGCAGTGTGGAAGTGACAGGGTAATTTGTAAGGCACTTTACTCAAGTTGCATATAGGTTGTAAGGCAATCTATAGTATCTTTACTTACCTTTTCTATGGATTTTTCATCTTTTCACTCTATAGCCCAAGGATAGGCACTGGTCTAGAATCTATCACATAGTTTATCATCATCCAAGTAATTCAAAATATACAAATCTCTTACATTTACAGTCATATAGATATAAATTCAAGTAATTGTATCAAGATATACAATTCATTTTACTAATCCCTTTGAGAGAGGATTAAAATAGGTTCCCCCCTCCTAAGTTCAGAGAACTATAAAAGGAAGAAGGATGAATGTCCTTAAAGCACTACTATTTGTTGTTATCATTTCAATAGTTTTCATGGTTAAAATCTGTGTTAAGTTGTTTTCAGTTTGATGCAGAGTAATTTATAAGGTAATACAATAAACAAGAAGAAAATTAGTATCCACATTTACTAATACTGTGAGACAAGAATCATATATGGGTGATCCCACAATAGTGTGTCCCACTTTTTGGCCAACTTTGACACAAAGATCAACATTTTGAGAAAAAACTTCATTTTTGAACACCTATTGCCGGAAAACTATAAGGAATTTGAAGATAATGTAAACTAGGGTATTTTAGAATTTTTTTTCTAGTTTCTAAATATATTTAAAAAATAAAAATAAAAATTAATTAAAATTCATTTTTCTTTCTCCTTCGAAAAGTGGTTCTTTTAAAAAAACTACAATTTTAAGAAGTGACTGTCACTTTGATCAACATAAATTTTTTTTAAAATATGATAATGATGTAATTATTTCAAAATTATATTTTTAACTTCAATATCTAGAGGATGTAATTAGTTTCATACATTTTGGGTCAATATTTCATATTTTATTGAGTTCTAAAGTGACAGTAACTGTAATTTAGACATAAGGTCACTTTGATCACCATAACTCGAAATGTATAAATCAAAATTCAATTATTTTTTTTTAATAGAAAGGTAACACAAATACCCTTTGCCTACATATTTTTCATATTTTTTTTTTGTAATTTAGTATTTTTTTCGAATCCTTGAAGAGACAGGTTGTTGAATCGCTAAACAACCTATGTTTAGTTAAAGTAATATTTGAAAGTGATAACAAACTCAATATGTATGAAAATTATATTCATTAGAAAGCTTGTTCTGAATCGCATCATTTGGTATCATCAGTTTGATGAAAACATTTGGTTTGGTCCCTATTGTAGGCCTTCAAAGACCAAATTTTATGAATTTTTTTTCTTTCAAGAAATTTTCATTTTTGGGGTCTTCGAGCGAAGACCCCTTTCGCGCGAAGGGGTTTAAGACAATTCGTGCAAAGACCCTTCACGTGAAGCCCCTTGTGTGAACATTCTGGTAAAAAACATCCCATCGGGTTTTTATCTTGGGCACTTCGTGTGAACTAGGTCGACTTTGTTGAAATTGTTTTTTTGAAAAATTTGGAATGGTATAAAGGTAAAGTTTTTTGTTTCTAAATTTTCACCGAATTGCAGCAAGTAAATTCACTTTTTCTATTATTGTTCAATTTTTACAATTGCATTTTTGGAATAGGGATTGTTATTTCTATTTTTTCAAAGGCATAATTTTGAAGAGGAGAAATACTATATCAAAGTATTTTTTTGAAGAATTTTTTTTTATTGAGCTGATCTTTTGGAAGACATTTTTTTAAGAGAAGAAATGGGGAAAAAGAAGGGAAGAAAACAAAATTCTGCTGGAAAAAGATCACCTGGTGCCAAAAAAATAAATCATGAAGCTGCATTGACATATTATCATAAAACTAAAGAAGGTGAAGGACAAGCTGAAGTAGGAGGGTCAAGCCAAGTCAAAGAATTGCACATTAAAGAAGGGTCAGGGTCACTCCCTACGGAAGCTTAGACAATTGATGTTGGAGAAGGTTCAGGATCACGTATTGCTACTGGTATGGATGAACATATAAATTTAGCTCAAAATGTAAAGATAAATATTAATTATAGAAACTTAGATCATTTACTTACAATGGATGTGGAAAATTTGAGATTACTTGCTAATGTTCAACCTTTAAGTCTTGCTAAGAAGAGGTCAATGAATATGATAACAAAAGAAATATTGGCTAAATTTGATAATTTAGAAATATTTGAACAAGCTCAATTGCTTTCAGTTGTACTTATAAACAAAAAGTTGGAAGGGGCATTAAAATTATTGGGTATAGAGGCAACATCAAAAAAGAGAAAAGTTGTTGACATGCAAACTGATATGATTGAAAATATTAGTAAAGGTTTGAACCAGGTAGGGAAGCGATCTCAAACTAAAGATAAGACCATTACAAGAAAATTTATGTTGACATCCATTGTAGGTAACACTATGCTCCAAAAAAGATAAATATATTCAGTTTCATCTCATATTGGTTTTAGTAGGAAAATAATATCATGATATGTTAATAGGAGAATGATTTTGGATGATAGCACCTTGGAAGGTAGTTGGGAAATCATGTGTAGAGCTCCTCATTCTGATAGGATTGATGAAGGAATCAAGAATTTGGTCACATTATTTTGGAATGATAATACACGCCCTTCATCAAACAGTAGAGATGTTATCAGACATAGAATTTCACCTAATCAATATGAATATGATACAAAACATTGGTTGGACACAACACAACATGAAATGTATGTGTCATTTTGTAGTTCAAATCATAATATAAAGATTGGGAAAATAGTGTTTGGAAGATTGAAGCTATATTATATCAGGACAAACAAAGTGTTTAAAACTTGTTATTGTCGTTATCATATTGAATTTGATCTTCACTATCAGGTTTTTTGAAAGTTTGTAGAAGACACTTATGGTTTTCAAAATTCTCCTCCTAGTAGAAGAAGTGAGTTCATCTCATCCATTTTATGTGAC
>MU228093.1:2555839-2569500 GCA_018584345.1 Thuja plicata
GGCCTACTAAGGCTAGAGAGTGGATTTGAGGGTTGGAGTCTTTTTAGAGGGTTCTAACTTGTTGGAAGAAGTTTGAATTTGGGTTTAAAGATTTTCTAAGGTGTTGGAGGTAGTGGATAGGTCTCTTATTTCATTCTTCCCTTTTGGAGCCCTTGAGTGCACTTGGGAAGCCTCGGTTCATCATCCACCTTTTACATTTGAAAGTCAATAACAGACCTTATTTTTTATCATTCCACTTGCCTCTACATCAGTTTCCACATTAAAAATCCGTGTCAAATGTGTATATGGTTCATTTATTTTATGTTTTTCTTTACACATTACTAAAATAGGATTGATTGGTAAATACTAATTTATTTACTGTATTTCAATAAATGTTAAGAAAAGATAGACTGCTATTCGATAAAGCTTAAGAAATAGATAAATAGTATATTTACCGAGAAGTATATACATGTTAGATTCACACAAGGCATACATCTTGTAGGACTAAAGATAACTAGAGATTTTATATTTGTGGTATAAATTTTTGGTTTGATTATTGGATTAATTTTTGAGGCCACTGATTCACCCCCCCTCTCAGTTATTCTAACAATTGCTATCAGAGATTGTGTGCTTGGAAGAGAGTTTTAAGATTCAAGCTAAAGATCACAAGATGAGAAAAAGGGATGTGCCTAAGTTGAAAAAGGACAACTTTTCATCATGGAAAAGCAGGATAAGACTACACCTATAAGGTATTGGAAATGATGTCACACAGTACTTGGATACTAAATTTTTTTTACCTACTGGACCTCTGACAATTGATCAATTGAGAGAAAAGCATGAACACAATTATATGATGATAGAACTTGCTTCCTCACTCTCCAATGCTGAATTTTAGGATGTCAAATCATGCACCACTACAAAGAAAATGTGGGACAAACTCAAGATAGCACATGAAGGAGACAAGGATTTGTTGAGAGCTAAGGTAGAAAGCCTAAGAGGAAAGTTTGATGACCTCAGAATGAAAGAAGGAGAAAACATCACTCAATACAGCTACATAATCAAAGAGGTTGTTAATTCTATCCAAGGAGTAGGAGGTGTACTTCAAGAAGAAACAATGGTAAGTAAAACTCTAGGAACCTCACTGCTTATTTATGCTATTAGAGTATATGCTATACAAGAAGTGAGAAAAGTAGAAAATAACAATGTTACTCTAGATAGTTTGATTGGTAGAATTATTTCATTTGAGATGAATAAATTTCACAACAATGTCTTACCAACTATTGAGTTTGCATTCAAATCTTCTTTGAAAATAAGTAAGTCAAGTCATAAACACACTATGAGAAATGATAGTGAAAGTGATAGTGATGACCAAGAACTTGATGAGATTGAAGAACTAATCGCTAGAAGATTGCAGAGAGGCAAAGGGAGATACAGAGGTAAATTACCATTGGTATGTTTTAATTGTAAAGAGATTGGATACTTTGTTGCTAGATGTGCTAATAACAGAAAAGAAGACAGAAACAATGACAGATCATATGAAAAGAAGGCTTACAAAGGTGATAATAGAGATTACCGAAGCAACCAAATATCTGACAAAAGAGATAAATGAGACTACAAGGAAAAAGGAAAGAAGGCTTGTTACCTGGCTAAGAAAAAAATTGAAAATAATAACACTGACTTTGATGAAGATATTAAGGTGGTATTTGTTGCTATGAAGGATGATTCAGAGGAAGAAGAAAGGTATGTTGAGACTGCACTCATATCTAAGGTTAATAAAAATAATGTCTGGATTATTGATAGTGGTTGTACTCACAACATAACTGGAGATAAGGAAAAGTTTGAAAATTTTGATTATTATAATGGTGGATCGGTAAGAATGGGTAATGAATCACCTTGTCCGGTTGAAGGTAAAGGAACAATCATGTTGAATAATATGATCACATGTGAAAATGCATATTGGGTGAAGGGAATTAACTATAATCTATTGAGTGTTTCACAACTGAATAACGTAGGTCACCGAGTTGCATTTGAGAACAAAAAGGCAAAGATCTTCAATGAATCAAGAAGGTTGATCAGAACTGGTGAACAAACAAAAGGTAACCTATTCTATCTTGATGATATTAAGATGACATTTTTATTGGATAGAAATGAAGACATATGGTTGTGGCATAAAAGGTTATTTCATGTGAATTTTGACAACATGGTTAGGATGAGAAATAAAAGAAAAGTAAGAGTCTTACTAAGCATGTCAAAACCTGACCATGTCATGTGTAAGAATTGTCAAAAAGGTAAAATGACAAAGTCTAGTTTCAAGAGATAAACCTACACATCTAATGCTATTCTAGAGCTATTCCATACTGATTTATGTGGACCAATGAGAAAAAAAATCCACTAATGTGATAGATACTTCATTCTATTTGTTGATGATTATTCTAGAATGATGATTGTTATGTTCTTAAAAGAGAAATTAGAAGCATTCAAGATGTTTAAATGGTATAAAGCTATAGTTGAGAAAAAAAAAGTGGAAAGGAACTGAAATGTCTAAGATCATATAGAGGAGGAGAATATATTTATGATGAATTCACTAACTTTTGTAATGAGAATGGAATTTAAATACAAGTTTATGCACCATGAACACCACAATAGAATGGGATTGCTGAGAGAAGGAATAGATCGATCATTGATTGTGCTAGAACACTGATGATTGAGAAAAAAAACACACAAGCATTCTGGAGAGAAGTTGTCAGTACTGCTATCTATACATTAAACAAAGTTCAATTGAAGAAAGACACCAATAAGACACCTTATAAGCTATGGTAAGGATACACACTCAATGCAAGTTACTTCAAATTTTTGTAAGTCAATGTTATATTTTGAAAGAGGATAGAAATGGAAAGCTTGACTCCAAAGGTGGTGAAGGAATATTTCTAGGTTATTCTACCAAAATCAAGGCTTATAAATGTCTTAACAAATCCTCTAAAAAAATTATTGAAAGTGTAAATGTCAAAGTGGATTAATTTTCCGAGAGAAATGATGAGGAAAGCATAAAGGAACTGGAAGACTATAATAGGTTTGTCTATAGTGAAGAACCTGACACTCTTCCTGAAAAATAGTGTATCGCTACCGAGTGACAAAATAATGCACCCGAGCATCAAGCTGCAAACACCAAAAATTAGGAAATATCTCAAAATGATGTACAGAGCGATGAAGCCCAAAATGAAGGTCAAGATGATGATCAAAATATTGAACAGAGATCTGAACCAATACTTTCCAAGTATGTCAGAGGACACCATCCACAGAACCAGATCATAGGAGAAAAAAAGGCTAGAATGAGAACAAGAAGTAAGTCACTGAACACTAGATGTTTGATTTGTGATTTTGAGCCTAAATCTATCAATACTACACTTGAGAATAGAGAATGGGTTAGTGCTATGAATGAAGAAATTGAGAAGATTGAAAAGAACAAAACATGGACATTAGTACCCAGGCCAAATGAAAATAATGTCATTGGTACCAAATGGATATTCAGAAACAAGCTGAATGAGAATGGAGAAGTCACAAGGAACAAAGCAAGATTAGTATGCGAAGGGTATGTACAAGAAGAAGGTATTGAATATGGAGAAACCTTTTGCACCCATTGCTAGGCTAGAAGGAGTAAGAATTATACTTTCTTATGCTGCCTACAAGGGATTCAAAGTATACCAAATGCATGTCAAATCAACAATCTATATTTAAAAGAAGATACTGATGATAAAATTTTGATTGCTGAAATATTTGTTGATGATATCATATTTGGAGGCAATGATATGTTATGAAAATAATTTGCTAATGAAATGAGAAAAGAGTTTGAGATGTCAATGTTTGGAGAGATCAAATTTTTTCTTGGTCTATAGATTCTTCAACAAGATGCACGCATCTACATCACACAATCCAAATACATCAAGGAAGTTCTCAAGATATTCAAGATGGAGGACTCCAAGCCAGTTGGAAAACCTATGGAAAACAGATGCAAGATGGCAAAAGAAGACAAGTAAACCAAGGTAAATTAGACCTTATACAGATCAATGATTAGAAAAATCATATATGTTGGTCATACTAGACCAGATATAGCACATGCAGTTAGAATAGTTGCAATATTCTCTACTAATCCCAAGGAATAACACATGACTATTGTCAAAAGTATTCTAAGATATCTAAATAATATTGAGGACTATGGCTTGTGGTATAATAAAGAAGGTAAATTTGAGCTTCAATTCTATACAAATGTTGATTGGGCTAGAAACATAGATGATAGAAAGAGAAAAACATGAGGAGCATTCTTTATGGGTGACAAACTTGTCACGTGGATAAGTAAAAAGAAAGGATGCATCTCACAATCCACTGCAGAAGAAGAATAGGTGGATGATGTATTAAATTTATCTAACATTGCAAGGATCAAGAAATTTTTGCAAGGTATGAATATGAAAATTATTGATCTAGTGATTATCTATTGTGATAATACAAGTGCTATCAACATTTCAAAGAACCATATCATGCATGCTAAGACAAAGCATAATGCTATTAAGTATCATTACTTAAGTGAACAAGTTCAAGAGAAAGAAGTGATATTGGAATTTGTTCAATCCAAAGAACAATTAGTAGATATATTCACAAAGCCATTTCCAAAAGATACATTTGAGTACCTGAGGAAGAGACTAGGGGTATGACTCTTGTCTACTGGTCACTAAGTTGACTAGGAGGCTCCATCAGCCTACACATTATTAGAAGATCATTCATGTTGATGCAAGCTTAGATATGGAATACAATGATACATTAGTACATAGAAATGTACTTATTTACACCGAATACCATAGTTATTGTATTGTTGATGGAGAGGAAATTTAAGGAATATATTAGAGAGAGGGAAAATTAAATGTTTGGCATTGTTGTCAAAGAGAGAGATTATATCCATATGAAATATATATCATGATAATACAAAGGGAGAGATTTACTTAATGAATATATCCATATGAAATATCTAAAGATAAGAGAGAGAAGATCCAACAAAAGAGAAAATAAATATCCATCAAGGAGAGGAACAGTCAAAGGGAGAGAAAACATCAAAGAAAGATTAAAAGAAACATCCATCTAAGGGAGAGAATTGGAGAAAGTTAACACTGCATATCTATCCAGAAAAGGGATAAGAGATTCTACAATGAAGAGAGAGACAGAATCAAAAGTTGCTACATCTATCCAGTGAAGGGAATGAAGAATGAAGAAAGTACTCTGCAAGAATCAAATCTATGCTAGAAGAGCTTACCGAGAGTCATATATTTGTATTTTTTATAGAACAATAAGTTTGAGAGAGATTGATGAACTAAAAATGATATGTTTCATATTGTATTAGTAGTATGTTGCCATCAATGCCAAAGGGAGAGATTGATGAACTATAATTGATTGAATGTTTGAAGATGACAAAGTTGATGATCACCAAGTTCCAGAAAGAAAATGCAAGACATTAAATCAGTTAATGTATTGTATTTTCATTGATGTCAACTTAATATGGTATGATTTCTCATACACATATTGTCACAACACTTAAAAATATGAAGAGAGAAATTTTTTGTCATCGGTAATCATATACACCAAGTGATAGTAAACCCAGACAGACAGTGAACCCTGAGCACAGAAGTTCACAGTGTTACCCGAGCAAGTGATACCTGAGAAAGCATTACTGAGCTATCTACAGTTGTCACTGACCAGAACTGAATTTGATGCCCAAGCTATCTGTAGTAGTTACCGATCACAAATGAAGTGTTGACCGATGATAACTGGAGTTAGGATATGACAAAACAACTTAGCTTGCAGGCTCTATATTTAGATTTAACTGATTGATTACTTTTTTTTATCGATCACATAAAATCTAAAAGATAAGAAGGAGATTTAAATCATATTTTATTTCAGCAAAAAAGGAGAGAATTATGGAATAAAACTAAAGCAAGCATGGTGAGCTTTACGGATCAAGAAGTGATCAACAAAGAAAACAAGAAAGACAATAAATGGTGAAATCATGTATATATAAAGAGACAAGTAATTCATTATCAAAAAAGGAATGCTGAAGACAATTTTGGTGTAGATAAGAAGTCTTCATGCAGATATGATCATACAGGCTGAAAGACAGAGCCAAGAATTGTGCGGACACCAAGCAACATAGAAAAAACATCAATCACTAAGCAAAAGGAAGTGGAGAAAAGGAATTGAAGAGAACACTGATTAGAAGAGGTATTATGGACTTACAATAGATCTAATAATCTACAATTCAAAGTTGTATTAATGAACAAACCATCTACTGATTTAGTTTAACCATTGATTCAAAAAATATCTTAATAGAGTGGGATTTAACCATCCATTATATATTGCTCACATCCCAAGGAGTATCAAAAGGTTTTCATTTTGATAGCATAGTGGATGCTAGGTCAAGTGATAAAATTTTTGTTCTAAATCCTCTAACAAGGTCGCACTTAACAGTCTATTTTTAATCTTTAACAGGGTTGGCTCTTCACCAAGCTCACTTCAAAAGACTGAAAATTTTGGGTTACCGGTCTGTTAGGGTTTTTTCTTGCTAGGCCTCTGAAATATATTTGAAATCTTGAACAACTCTATGACCCCTTAATTCCTTTTGACTCTATGACTCAAGCAAGGGAAAAACACTAATTAATGAGGTTCTTGATAACATTGGGGATATCTATTACCACCTCCTTCTTTTTTGAGTTCCACAGACTCAGGCAGGTATTGCCTAGATAGTTCACTGTGTTTCAAGTAAAATTCAAATGGTGGATAGGGTCTTCACTATTATGTTATTATATTTCTGATTATATCAATAAGATACCACTCTTCAAATGACTGGAAACAATCTGAAACAGAGCTTGACAGGGAATACTATGACTATAATAACAAATAACAGTGGCATAAGGATGTTTATCCTTCTTCTTTTTCTAATTTTAAACTCAAGGATAACCTTTTGATTCACTCTCTAAAGAATCAACAATATGAACTATATTACTTTAACACAATCCCTTTTCAAAAGGTATGCACTTAGTAACAAAGATGTACTTGAATATTTGTTTTATGCTTGATGATTGAATAAAAACTGAATAGTAAACCCTAACCAGTGTCTATCCTTGGGAAAAGAGTCAATGAAAACATGAAACAACATAGATAAACTAATCAAGATACTATAGAGTGCCTTACAAACTACATGTAATTGAGATAGAGTGCCTTACAAACTATCCTCTCATATCCATACCACTGCATCAAATCCTTACAAAATGTTTTGCTCTCTGAAATTGCTTATGAAACTTAGTCCTCTCCTTGAAAGGAACTCATAGGCAATTAGACACACTATCTTATAACAGGTATGTTTTGAATGCCTTACAAACAGACCATACTAGAGCACAAACAAAGTATAAAGAGACAAGGAAATATGAAAGAGGAGAAAATACACTGTATTTCATTAACAAATTCTATCTTAACATATCTAGACAAGAAGCTTAAAAGACTGAGTCAAGATGATGAATTTACATCACAGTCATATATTCAACATCATTGTGACCTATTCTAAACTTTTGAAAGGAAAAACCCCAAAAATAGAGCAGAGGAGAGTAACATTTTTCAATTATCAAATTGAACTCTTTATAGGCTCAAGACATCCTAGAATCCATAAGGATGCAACAAGCTACAAATATCTTGACCTAGCCCTAATCATAGAAAAAATAAGAAAGAAAAAACCTTCAATCGGTGGATGGATAAAGATGGAAAATGAAATCTAAGTTTGCACTTTGTCATTGTGATTGTCATCATTCTCCTTCACTAACATTGAAACAAATTTGTCCAATCATCTCACCATAAGCTATCAAAAATCACTGTATCTTATCTTTCTGTTTATTAAAAACAACTATTTAGTCATCCTTATCCTTAAATACAATAAATTCATCCTCTGTGAAAATGCCACTGCATTCAAATATTCAAGAAACTTCTGCAATTACCTCTGCAAGTTGCCAATCCAAATGAGAAAGAAGATTGAAAAAAACCCTATACACTTTCATCTGTATTTTTATACTATTTCTGTCGATTTTTGTCTTTAATGTAATCTGAAAATATCAGATTTTATTCTTTAAATCTCCCATTATCTTAAAAATGTCAGTCAAATAGATCATATTCATCTTATTCTGGCCTCTTTCATCAAACTTTGTTATTTTCCATGAAATCTGATTACCTATAGTTGAAATATTTGTATTTTATCTATTCTTTCTTTGTCTTCATCCTGCCTTTTCAAAATCTAAATCTGATATTATCCTCCTCTGAAACTGTCATTAAAATCTGATATCTCTGTAGAAATCTGACTGATTTTATTCATGGATCTAGTCTTCATTTTCTAATCCAAAATCCTCTAGGAATAGACATTTAAATCCTTGCATTAAAAAACTTTAGAATTATTTTTAAACATTATCTTTTTCACATTCCAATGGCTTTGAAACTCTCAATTTTCTACATTTTTGACCAGACTTCACAAGAAATTGACATGTGGCATGCTCTGATTAGCTATTATAAAATGATATTTAATTCACCTTTTAACCTAGGTCACCTTTTCCTCTTTGTCTCCAAGTCTCCTGAACTTTTCGCTAACCATGGTCTTATTTGGAGATTTGAAGACTAGCATTAGTCTCATAGTCTCTGAATGAATTTCCACTTAACATTTTCAACTGGCGACCATGGGACTGCCCTTAGTCTCATTGTCTCTGAATCATTTCAACTCAACCACAAACCTTCAGCGACCTGGAAACTAGAATCTAGGGGCTAACTTTTTCATCTAGTGACCATGCGACTAACCGCTAGTGATCAGTCGCCAAATCTCGACAGTTTTCTTTCCTGGCAGCTATCTTCCTACAACCACCCGACCAGATACCATGTGTCACTTTCATCAAAATTTACTTTCCTTCATTTTTTGGGCATGCAAATTGAGGCATCGGATGACTGGGTGTGCGCGTGGAGAGCCTCCTCATCTTTCTTTAAATTAACATGTTCTTGTTTTGGCTTATAAACATTCCAAAATTCTACCATGGCATGAATGTGGGATAATGTGTTTTATAGTTTGAAAGGCATTTTTGAATTTGGGGTCAAAATATTTGGTCCCACCATGCATTCCAACCTCCAGAACTCAAGGGCCCGCCAAGAGCCTCTGGGCTCTCTTATTTACTTTATAGGTTAGCGCTTTGGTATATAAATACTAAAAAACGCCACTGCACAAGCAATATGGGAAAATGCATTTTCACTTTTCCAAGTTTTCTGAGTTTCTTTGAGTAGAACTGCTCATCAATGGTGTTGTTTTCTTGCTAGTGGAGACCATTAATGTCTTCTAATGGTTTGAGCACCCTTCTCCATGGATTTACATTTGCATTCAAAGACTCACTAAAAATTTCTCCTCAAAACTGGACATCTGCACAGCATTACTATGGATCATACTGGCTTTGAATGTATTTAAAAACTTACCTTTTAATCTCCTACGCAACCACCAGTAGTTTCATCTTTGCAACATTTGAAATCAAAACATCTTAAAAAATCCTCCTCTAATGCTTGTGCAAGCTATTCATTTGGTGATTTGTATTCATGTTTTAAACGCCCTATTTATACCTCCATATTAGCACGGGCTGGGAGGACACTGGCAATTTTGTTGAATTTGGCCGTACATCTACCAATTCATGTGTTATACTTGAAAGTTTATTATTTTAAAATACTCTTACAGCCCCAAATTGGCGCAGACTCTTGGCAGTGAGGACTGCACTTTGCAATGCTTAAAACCCTTTTTAAAAACTTCCTCTGCAATATCCAACGCAACCTATGTGATGAAGTTTTCATTTTTATAATCCAAAATACTCAAAATAGAACAAACAATTCCTTCATTCTCTGTGCAAGACACCATGTTTATTGAAATTGCATTGTTTTAATGTTTTTAATATTTTCAATATCCTCCTTTCATTGTTGTGCTTTTTCATTTGACTGGGTAATGTGTAGCCTCCCTTTACTTCAGCGTGGACTTCTACCTACCAATAGCATTTACTTCAAAATGTACATGTTTAGAAAACTTCACACATTCCCAAGCTTCTTGCGCAAGGTAAAGAAATGATTTGTTTTACTGTTTGACTGCCAAAATCAGTGTAGAAACTCTAAAATCTCCACTCTCCCTCTTCCTAGCTGAGATGCTGCACAAAGGATTGGTAGAATTATCATTTGTATGGTTTTAAAACTAAAATAAAACTTCTAGAATCAGCGCAAGTTTCCTTCAATAAAGAAATACACCGAGAGGATCATCAAAACTGATCTCCACAATTGTTGCATTGGGGTCTGAACCTTGATCTATTAAAACTATTGGAGTTGGGACAACACCTTCATCAGCATCCAAATATTCTGGTCTAATAACACCAGTTGAGTCATGACAAATCTGATTCAAAGTTCCTTTTCACTGGAAGTTGCATCTCCATTTTGGACTCTGGCATTGCCCAGCTAACAAATCGATGGAAGTTGGAGCTTTGTGCCCACTTCCTTACGCAATGTATGTGAAAGTGTGCATAATAGCTATTACAAGACCATATTGTCGCTGATCTTCCCACCATCTCATAAAAAATCATGCATTCCACCCTACTTTTATAAATCTTATGTTCAATCTCCTGCACAAGATTTGGCAAATTTGGTCTATCCAAATGAATAACCTCCTCACCTTCTTGCTTCAATAGTGGTCGAGCATTAACCACTGATAATGGAACATGATGCCTCCAATCCTAGCTGCTCCTCCTGTTCACATGTCCCACATCTTCCACTTCTGATCTCTTATGATGTATGTAGTGTGAAGGATGCTTTCTGTCATTCAAAGGGAGCCTTAAATTCTAATATGATAAAAAGAGCCCAGATTTAGATGCTCCATTTTCTTTACCATTATAGTAATTGTCGTTTCTTACGGTACTCCCCTTTTCACAAATGCAGCTCTGATGTGTTTAAAGTTAAAATGCACTTTCCAAATATGCCTTCACCTTTACAGGTACAAAATACTATGCAAATTATCTCAATTGACATCAAACAAGCAACTTTTCAATCACTTTTGCAAACTGAACCTTTAAATGGCAAGCTTACGGAACTGGTCTCAAAAATTTACTAAAACAAGTAATCTGACTCTAGCATTCGACAGAAAGATTCATTCATTACCACTGAATACACATGCACAAAGGCCTTGCCAGATTTTTCCTCAGGCACAAGATATAACAGTGCAAACTTAGCCTTTCAGAAAACTTGTGTAGGTGCAAATGCTGAAACAACATAAGTTTCATCTAGATAGGCCAGTGCAAAATAACTAACCCAAGCTCTAAAGTTTCACCATTAGGTCAAATAGTACATTCATATCCAATGAGAATAGTTTGACAATTGGATCTTGAAAATAACATTCAGACAGAAATTTATCATTTCCTTAAAATGACCATTTTGAAAACTTAACTCTTTTCTGCACTGCAAACTGAATAAAATGCCTCTGAAACTGAATTCATAAGGTCACTAAAATGAATGTTAAGAAACTTAACCTCTGAAATTGGATTCAATGTCATATGTGGAACATAAATCCTCAACTATCTTTCTCTGAAAGCAAACCTCTCAACTGATACAAATTTGCAAATTAGCATCCTAACACTTTTCTGGTTTTTACTGCAATGAAAATGCAGAAACTGAATTTGGAATTAGCATAGAAAAGTAATCAACCGGATTGGCCAAAGTTTGAAAATATTCAAATGAGTTCACTCCTAGGTCTATAATGTAGAACAATCTTCAATTATGCCTGACCTCGAACCGGGTGCAAATAGGGAAACTACAAAGTATGCCATTTAATTCTGAATTATGTATTTTTCAGTGAAACTTTAATAAATTGGAAATGGAAAGGCTCTGGCAAAGTGAATAACTGGATTGGCAAGAATCTGTAAATCCTCAGGTGAGTATACTCCTATGTTTTCAATATGAGGGACAACTCAATTATCCAAAATATTCTACCGGGTATACATTTTCAAGACCTCAAAGTGGACAACTTAGTAATTATGTACTTGAAAACTCAGGAAATCAGAATTATTCACCAATGGAATGGTTCTAAAAAATTGGTCATCTGATTTCATAGGGATCTAAAAAATAGAAATATTGGTTCACTATCATGCTTAAAATATGTGGGAACACACCATGATGTCATACCTATCCATCTGATCATAGATGCAGGCCTTCAAAGTAAGGTATTCAGAAATCTGCATTCAACAACTTTGGGAAACTTAACAAAGTGCCACCAGAATCAGACTGGCAAATTGCTCAAATGGATTCATCATGATCTAGAAACTAGAAAATATGAGTTATGTGACCAATAGAACATAGTACAAAAGGAACTTTCTCAATTGAACCATCTGATCAAAAGTTATAACCAGTCAAACTGGGCAATTCAAATTTCTGAGCATAACAAAGATGCAAACAGTTCTGAGCAACCAACTTTGGGGAATATGGAAACTTACCAAATGGATTGATAATGGCCTAAGATCTAAAACATAAGCTCCTTGATATGCATATAACACATTCCCAAAGTAGTGACATATGAAACTCAACAGGGTGCAAGATATTCAGAAACAAACTGGGCAAGTTACAACAATTTGACACTTAGCAAAAATGTAGATTTATGTGACCACCTCAAAATGACTACTCCCTAAACATGTCAGATTTGGAATTTAGGAGCTAGAACCCACTGCATATGTGAAATGAAAGGTACTGAACCCTTTTCTCAAGTGATATCTAATGAAAATCACCAGGGTATCTTTTTCAAGCACTCTAACTAAGCCTTCTCACACAAAATTTTCAAGGGTACTCACTTAGCTTATCTGAAAATTTCAACATGGTCACTCCAAATTTGTGCCAAATTTAGGAGTACCAATAGTGGCTCTGACTGAGGATGGTTTAAACACATGTTTATACCGAGAACCACGGATCTCTAGAGTAGTAGACCACCCCAAAACTTCAAATCAGATTTTACCCTTTTCTCTTTCTCTTTCAAAACTCTTTAAAAAATGGGGAAAGCTCAAACTAAAAGAAAACACACGACTGAAAGGGAAAGAAACTGTACAATATGTCCACTGTCTTTAAGAGGCCTGAAACCCCAAAACTGAGATCAACTCTTACCTCTATCAAACACAAATCTCTTTGCCCCATGTTTCAAGAATATGATAACAGTACCACTCTCATCTGTCTGGTCCAATCCACTGTTATCCTGTATCAACTCATCATATGAAAAAAAATCTATAAATTCTTCATATGAGCTTCTATAAACATTAGGCAGATTGTCCTCATAAAAAATGTGTGGCATATACATGTCACATTCATTAGATAAGAACATACTTTGATATCTGTGACTTTTATCATCTTTCATTTGTAAACCACAACTAAAAAACTCACCATTTAACTTAAAGGAGGGATACTCAACCTCTGTCATACTGCTTGGGCAAGCATCATTAGATCCATTCACATCCATCATTTTCCTCTCAAAAGAAAACATACCTTGATCTTTATGCAAAACCTGAGAGGCCTTATCACTTGGAAAATGATCATCAAACTTAGGACATTCATCAAATATAACATGATAA